>JAECUM010044439.1:0-23175 GCA_016617855.1 Megalonaias nervosa | reverse complement strand
CAGTTAACTTTATAATTTCTCAAGGGATGTTAATTTTAATCTCCATTGCTCAAGAACCATTCAACATACTGCAATGCAGTTTCTTGTGAACATGGATTTAAACAGTATTTATTTGCAGAAGCTATGATGGAAAGTACATAACAAAATCGAACAAGAGATATGCTTGAACTAGGCTGATAAATCAGCTTAAGTTTATGCGTGTCTGAAGCTCTTCCATATGAGCAATAACATAGACATTGTTTCATAGACCTAGATTATCTTTTATGGGATTTACCTCATCTATGCCATTTTGGATCAAGTTATGGTTCTTTTAAATCAGCCTGATATCTTTTAAATGGGAATGTTGCATGTGTTGATGAGACCTTTGTTCAGAGGAGTCACTGTGACCTACATTTTATGCTTTACTAACATTGGTTAAGTACTTATGTTTTTGATGACATAGATTCATTCATGCTGCTCAGGGAGTTCTTTTTTATCAGTGCAGTTGTAAGCAGTAGTAAATATGTTTATTCAGTGACAAACTTTAAGTAGTAGCTAATGATGAAAGAACTTTTTACAGGGCTGGGGTGTACGACTGGCAGTGACTCGGAGGTAACACTCAAACACTGACTATTATTGAATAGTGTCTTGGGCAGATGTTTAAAAATAATACAAAACTACATTAATGAATGATTTGTATAAACTTATTATAGTACATCTGATTTGATAAAATAGTATATTAAAAAAGTTCTTTCTTATTTGTTTTATCCATGGAAAATGGTTGGTTCTTTGCTTGCTCACTTGCTTTAACAAGAAGTTAGTGGAATACTGACTACATAGTGCTGATTAAAAGAAATTTTTTAAAAATATTTTAAAACAATTCAGAGTTAAAATATAACAAGAAAACTTTAATTAGGAAAGGATTAATATTTTGTTGTCAAGATCATTTTAGTCTAAATTTAGTTTTGCATGATAACTGTTATTTACAATAGCTATGGTGTCGTAGGCTCAATGTGATCCACGTCCATGAACTAGCGGTATACATATTAGTACATGTACTAACATACACATATTTTACAACAATTATAGGAGACTACTAAAACTTTGAAGAGGTGAGTTCTGAAATCATACACTTAGGTTCATGGTTAAATGTATGGAGTTAAATTGAGATTCCAGAAATCTTCTCTGATCAAGAACCTAACTAATATAGATAAGTTTTTCAGTCTCTCGCATTGCATCGGAGTATTAGCAGTTGCTTCTTTGACAAGCAAAGGAATTAGGTTGTTCCAAGTCGTGTACATTACCTATGCAAATAAGCCTGATGGACTCTCAAAGCTCAAAGCATTAGCAACACAAATCACCCTAGCTACTATCAATTAATGTATTGCTGTATGTCTCTGTAATTCCTAACATGTGCTGATATGACTAATAGTATCAATGTCAAAGGTGTGAATTTATCATCTTATTTACAGACACATTGGCAGCTTGAGTTTCAGGCCTCATATCCATCACCTGTCTGCCTGCCACTAAATATCAACTATAGGTCATATCCGAATTCAGGTCTTCACATTACATAAACATTTTTCTACAATTTTTCATGAAAGATGTAATATGCACTCAAATATTAACACAAATTCCCACACAACAGGTGTTAGCAGAAAATACTTTTATTTTATATCATGTGCTGTGTTAATGAGTAGTGCATGGTTATGTCTGATCTGACAATCCAGCAGTCTGTGGATTTTTTTTTTTTTTTTTTTAAATTATTTTTTTTACATATACCTTGTAATGACCTTTATAATAATTAATCCTATAAACTGCCAGGTATGATTTAATGAGTAAAGCTATTTGACCTGGTAAGCTTTACTGTTTATATAGGATACAGGCACATACTGTGGTGTTAAAAAATCTCTCTGTCTCTGTCTCTCTCTGTCTCTGTCTCTGTTTCTGTCTCTCTCTCTTGGAAAATATTTTTATGAACAGGCATGTTTGCGGAATTGGGTGTCAGAACTTGTGTGTATATGCCTTTGCAGCTTTATAAATTGTAAATGGACTGTCCATCATTTTCGATTGATTTTTGTGTTTCCAAGTCATATTGTCTTGTGTCATTGCGGTAATAGATACACAAAAATAAGGATATGACGAGACAAGCGATAACAGATTTATTAAACAAAGCTGCAATGGGCAACATAGGTGGTAAAATATGGTCTCGCTTTGCATGCAGCTAGCAAGGGCAGAATAAGCTAGGTCATCCAGCTTCATTTTGTAAGGCTTAATTTACAGATGTCTTGAATTTCAATGTTATTTTTCACATGGTTGACCTCATCTTCAGAAATCTCATTTTTTAAGGTTGGTGAAATTTTACACAAGTTTTTAATTTTAATGTTTATTTTTACATGGTTGACTTCATGTGCATCGATATCAAGTGGTTTAGAGTCATTCAAAGACTTCATACAGTATAAAGATCAGCTTAACACAGGTTTAAGGTAATCCACTGAATAGAAACTGTTCAATTGCGTGCCAGCCCACCAATAATATCGGATATTATTTCTTTAAATAATTCATAACTTGCTGAATTATCCAGTTGTTACCTTCCCATATCATCTCATCTGTCACCCATATTGATAGATAGGTGTGATAGATAATTGCCCGACTGGTTGCTACTGATATTAGTATGTAAATGGTTTTATTATACTTATAGTTGTGCTCCCAGGTAGCCTTTGGCCCAAATATTTCAGCAGCTACTCTAAGTTTTGTATGTTCCATTATGTCACCTTGAAGCTTTTGTTTGATATACAGGTACCATGTATTTGAAGATAAAATGTCTTATTTAATCTTTAAACCAATGAAAGCTTATTCCTATTTTATAGACATTTTATAGACATTTTTTTAAGTGGACTTTAAAACTGAACCATCGACCATGATTGGTAATCACCACTGAAGAATTGAAATAAGGAGATTACAGTAAGCTGATGATCCATTGATTTGTCAGTTAGGTAGGAAAATAGCTGGCCCTACCAAGTAGGACACCTAGATAGATTTTATTGTGTATGTTAATTGTACAAAGAGGTCTAATAAATTATACAAAAGATATAGATTTCAACATGATCTAGTCAGAACTGGAGATATCAGGGGTGACCACTGATCATTTGATTTGTGTGTATGTGATTTAGATTTTTAACGTAGCTTTAACAGTTCTTCAGTCACATCGCTACGATGTCTGCAGTGTGACAGCTTATAGTGATGTCTAGCACTGGGGCATCATGCTGCGGACATGTAGCATGATGTCCCACCATGTCACATTGTCCTGACACCAGGATGGCCAGTCCTAACACTAACCTCTTAATGCTGAGTGCCAAGCGAGGCGGCTGTTAGTACCATTTTTAAAAGTTTTTGGTATGACTCGGCCAGGGTTCGAACCCGTGACCTCCCACATCCGAGGTGGACACTCTACCACTAGGTCACCGGAGTGGTCGATCATTTGATAATCAAGGAGCAGTTTATACCATTACATCTGCTGAATCAGCATGAGACTGTAGTAGAATAAAGTCTGCTATAGGCCTGCTATAGGCCTGCTATTAAGGCCACGTATTGCATTCCAACCAAAACACATAATTACCATATGTATCCAAAGATAAAGCCCTGCTTTATATTCCCCTTCCCCCCCCCATCTTTTTTTAATATTTAAGGAAATATTTACTAAATATATCTATGTCTAATAATAGAACCACTCCAACTATATGACAACTTTTTGAGCAATTTATTAGACTGGTCCCAGTTATTGTTATGGAAGAAATACTGGAAGGCTCTAGATAAAAATCTAGTGATAAATTGGTTTTTTTATGTGCTGGTTTGGAATTAATCATGTTATTATTTCTTTAATTTGGTGGGTTATTTTGTGGAACACCACAAAACACCAATATATGATACCAGAAGGAGTTCTTATTATCAAGAAATGAATCCAGTCTTTGAGAACGTGTTAAGCAGGTTACTGAAAGAGACAAATCAGGATGTGTTTGATTAGTTGTTAAAATGTGTCAAACAACTTAGTGAACAAGACTAATCAAGATGTGTTTGATTATATGATAGTTCTCACAGTAATCAAATACTATAATTTAAAATGTGCATGAAACATCAGAACTTGTACTGATAGCATAGTTTATATTGATCAGGGTCTATATTGTTTGTTGTACCAATTACTCCTAGCAAACTACATTGAACCAGATCTGCTGGCACAATATGTGATGGCAGATCTGTGTCTGTGCAGTTTGTAGTTGGACTGAACTTATAAGTGAGTATATTCAGTAGTCATATCTTATTATCCAGTGATATTTTTGTTAAGGTGCTCAAACATACTTTACATCTACATCTATAGGCACTCTGCAATTCTGATTAAATCTCTTTATACTGGCTACCTTCTTAAACTGGACAAATATTTTGTCCAAACGATGTCTAGTTTTGTGAAGTTTCATTGTTATGCTGTTTCCATCATGTGACTGATTATTAATTCTTAGTATCAATTAGCAGGGTATTTCTGGTACATTTCTGACTGCCTTCCTTAATGATTTATAATTTGTTGACATGTTTTTTATCTCTGATTTATAACCTTGATAAAGCCACTTGTAATTACTGTATATGCTCGCTTGCCATAGCACAATGTGCCTGCAGGTCAGGGTCTATAATGTCTGTTGTACTGATTACTCCTAACAAACTGCATGGACCCAGATTTGCCAGCATATACTACAATGGCAGATCTGGTTCTGTGCAGTTTGCAGTTGGACTCGTAATATTATAAGTGAGTAATATTATAAGTGAGTATGTAGGGTACCGTGAGGATCAGGTTTTATGACTTGGAGGCAGTGTATAATGTTCAACAAGAACAATACACTATTTCCCTTGTAGTTATCAAACAATAATGTTGGTTCATGTGAAGTGATGAACAGAGAAAAAAGCAGAACAAAATCTTAACACTGTTTTGCTGCACTATATGTGAAATCCCTTGTTGTAATTAGCAATTAACAGATGCTCATTGGAGTTCTAGAAGATAAAAAGAAAACAAACAAACTTGTGTCCCATCCAATGGCTAGGCAAAAATGGCAATTTTATAACAGAAGATGAATTTTCCATTGTGTCAGATAAGTCTATTAGTGAAGTATTTTTCCACAGAATCATAATCTGATAGTTCAAATTTGTTTTATGCAGCTTGAAAACTTAAAGGGGTAGATACCATCAGTTTTCCTTTGAAACAGTATTTAAGCTTTTTCATAGTATCTGAATTTTGCTTGTTTACGTAGAAAGTCATTTACCAGTTTTTCAAAACAACATTGTACTTGTTTTAATTTGTTCATATTCATGAAGTGTTACAAAAATACCTGTACCATTCAGTTCAACATACTGTCAGTAGAAGGTTGAAGTTCTTGTGTCCCGAGTCAAGGAAGTATTCTTTGTTGGGAATCTGATTTATTGGAACAATAAATATTTCACCATTATGATGAATTCATCATTAGCTTTATTGTAATGGTCATGATGAGCATTTATTTTTTGTTTTCCAAAATACAGTAGCATTACATGTACACTTCAATATTGTTAGGGTTTAATGCCATTTTTTGGCAAAGGACAGGCTGGTTATACATGGCTGCCAGTCTATTTCATGTAGGAAGAATCCGGGAGAACCCCAGGGTTTAATGCCATTAGGGTTTAATGCCATTTTTTGGCACAGGACAGGCTATGCACTGGCTGCCAATCTATTTTGTGTAGGAAGAATCTGGGAGAAACCCAGGAAACATGAATGACCCATTGGAAACTACTGGCTAACTTTCTCATGTACCACATTTGCAGAGCTGAGACTCAAACCCATGTAAACAGAGGTTAGATGTCAGTGATCTGTAATTGTGGGCACCTTAGACCACTCAACCACCTGGGGACCACACTTAAAATGGTGATTTTGGAACTAAAATTGTACGGTGATAATTTATTCAGATTCATACTTTTAACACCGCGGGATGATTTTAAAAAAAAATCAGTGTAAATTTTGTAAGCACAATTCGGATTTCTCATGTCATGTAGATAGTCGCCATTCAGTTCAAACTGGGAATCAAATAAAAAAAACGTACTGGTTTCACCTCTTATTCAACACAAATAACCTTGTACAGTAAAGTCTGTGGATAAAAATCCCTCGCAAATTACTATATATACTGTATTATAAGTCAAGTCCAACTGCAAACAGCATAGTCTCTGATCTGTCATTGCATTTTGTGACTTCAAGACAGGGTCAGTGTTGTTTGCTCATTTGATTAGTCCTAACAAAATGCATAGACCCTGATCTGCTTGCACATTATGCAATGGCAGATTAAGGTCTGTGTTGTTTGTTATATTTTTTTACTAGTCAAGTCTAACAAACTGCATAGACCCTGATGTGTTAGCATAGTTTGTTTTATCAGAATGCATTTTGGGTCAGTGCATTTTGCAGTTGGATCATAGTTATATGGAGGTACATATATTGAGCAATGCCAGCCAGTGAAAGGTTTCTTTAAAATGTTGCCCAAGTTTCCCCTAGTATTCTTTACATGTAATTCCATCATGATTCCAAGTTCTGAAATTGCTTTTAAAACTAGGGTCTTGTCATCAAGGAAAGTTGAAGAAGTCTCGTCATTTTGAAGCATTTTGCAATCAGATAAATATTGTACCTATTGACTTTGTCATTATTTTCAGCAATATAGTCATTGTCAAGATGGGGACCTGTGCGTTTTCAAAAGTTTCTTTGATGGGAAAAATATTTTTAGTAGGCATTCAGTTTGAGAAGTTTAATAAAAGTTTGATCTATAGTTTTGTTATGCTTGGATTTATGATTATTATTATTTCGATGTTATATTTAAATTTATTTTGTCTAATTTGTAGGATCATTGTATTGTTACCGCTACTTCCAGTGAAGAGGTGTTAGTATTTTGTATGAACGTAGTTTAATAAAGTCCAAACATGTATTTAGATCTGAGACTAGAGAATGTTAGTTTAAAAATCAGTATAATGTGCCATATTTTGATGTAACATCTACACTGTGTAATTAAAATATAATTATTTGTGTAAATTTTACACCTGCTATGTCATAAGCAGCGTCCCTACAATGTGTATTTTTGTGCTAGTAGACTTAACTTTTTTAGCACTTTATAGGTTCATTTCTCTCCTACTATGATTGTGCATACTGAAGCACATCTACCAGTAAGATCCTTTTTCAAGATGGATTTAATCCACAAAGTTGGAAGATGGTAAAACAGGCATCTGTGGCATTAAGCTCCTAGACAGTCGTTCTTTTCTTGGCAGATTTCAGCAGCTGCTGCCATCCAATGAAACATGCTAGGATTAAGACCAGTGCATTTGGAAATGTATAGTTTTTATGTAAGTTGCATGCACCTGCTAAAACAGCAAGATATATTTTTGTCCTGTCTTAATGTCGATCATTTGCTTTATTTGAGATCTTGGTCAGTAACCTATGGTCAGTAATCTGCTCTGGATTTAGGCCCATGTAATGTTACACATCAGAAGCCATTAAATGAGTTCTCATAACAACAAGTCTTCCTCAATAGATGTGTTTAGGGTCTGCTTCTAATTTTCATTAGAAGAAACCAGGTTTATTTGAGCCTTTTTAGCAACGTAAACAAAAATTAACAATTAACTTAAACATAAATGCATGCATGACCTACCTACCTACCTACCTACATACATACATACCTACCTACCAACCTACCTACCTACCTACATACATATGTGCCTACCTACCTACCTACCAGCCTACCTACCTACCTACATACATACCTACCTACCTACCTACCTACCTACACACATGCATACATACTTTAACTGATTATGTTACTATTTATTTAAAATATAGTTAATAAGCTTCACATTGCAGATTTGAGGCCTAATTGTGCCATTTCATTCATTGGTTTACTTGGCTTTGAGGCTAAAGTTAGCTTATAATGTATGTCCCTATGTCTGTCATGAGTCTTCCATCATGTGTTTTGTATCAGTCAACATTTGCTATTTGAAACTTCTCTTTAAACTGTCTACCAAATGTGATCAACAGGGAGTATCCATGCATTGCACCTTGGCATGGTTTGTATAAATGATTTAAAGCTACTATGAATTATGCCAGCAGTTTTAAAAAAAGCAAATAATAAAAAAAACTTTTGAGTGATATGATACCGTTTTCAAAACCCAGTGATCAGTCTGGAACATACCAGTTTGATCCAACTTCAAACTGTTGACATTTATACAAATGATATGGGTCTATCACAGGATATGGCCTCCATTACAAAAAAAAATAGAAAAAGCCTGAGTTTTAAATGACCATCTCCTTAAAAACCACTTGTTCAGTTTCATTCATATTTATTGAGAGCATCTATTTGGTTATACTGGCCATAGACCAGAAGTAGTTTTGGCTGATGGCCTGTTGTATGTTGAGGATCCATCCATTAGCTAAACTCCTTGGAGGATTACCATAAAACTTTACATACACATTTGTCTCATTGTCTAATTGGTCCTTAATGAAAATACAGCTGCTCTGAGACCACCAATATGGCCACCATAGCAGCTGTTTTAAAAATCTTGTTATATAGTGTAGGTACTCCTTCAGAATGAACAGTCACATCAACATGGGGTTTTCATTCAAGGACTTCTTATGATGTCTCATTGGTCTTAATTGAAAATGTTGACATGTGGACTCCAATATGGTCCCCACAGTGGCCATATTGAAATTCTTGTTAATGATACTTCTCTTGAATGGATGATCAAATGAATATCGGACTTTCACAGAAAGACATTTTATAATTTCTGGTTGGTCCAAATGAAAATGGTACTTATCTTGCATCCAGTATAACCACTGTAACAGCAGTCTTGAAAATTATTGTTATGCCTTCTGAATGGACAGTGATATTGATATGCAGTTTTCACTGGAAGACTTCTTGTGATGTCTTGTTGGTCCCATAATAAATGTGTTAATGATCTGACCTTCAGTATTTCCACCACAGTGGTAATTTTAAAAATCTCATTATTGCTACTCCTTTTAAATGGAAATTTATATTGACATGGGATTTTCACTGGAAGACCTCTTGTAAGGTCTAAATAGACCCAAAATAAAATGGTGCTGTCTGACCCCCATCATAGCTAATTGTGGCCATTTTACTGCTGCTCATTCTGTAAGGAAAGTCATATTGACATGGGTTTTCACTGGAAGATTTTTTGGCATTCTCTTGTTAGACCAAAAAAGAAAATTATGCAGTTCTGATCACCATTGTGGCCATCTTGAAAATCTTGTCACTATTCTTCATAGGTGGTTGGTCATATCGACATGGGGTTTTCACCAAAGGACTTCTTGTGTTATCCTGTTGCACCTAAATGAAAATTCCACATATCTTAAATCCAATGTGGCCAATATGGTTGATGTCTTGCTACTTGTCCTCATCACAAGTCATTTGGGTATGCGGTTTTTATGGCTGGTCAGTGCCTTCAAGAGACCATTGTTTTTACAGTATTAATGACAATTGTTTTAATTTTAAAAAACAAACAAACTGGTTATAGATATAAGATAAAACTTGAGTTGTGATGACAAGTTTTCTATGGTTTACATATATTATGCATGAAATAATGATATATGTTTATAATGATCCTGACTATTTTAAAGATGGTGACGCAGTATGTTGGAGAGCTGATATACTATACCTCTTGCCATGAACTTCATCTTTTATTAAATGAATCATGATTTTTTATACTGTTAATTGTAATTTATTTAGTAAACAATAATGCAGTTATAAAAGCATGATCTAAAGGAAAACTGACATGTACAAAATGTTGGAGGGTATAGTAATAAGGGACACAACTATCAATAAACTTGTACATAAGTTCCATGAATTTACCTCCCATGTATCAAACTAAGAATGAGAGTTAGCAGCAGCCAATTTCAGCATATATATTACCTCACTTATGAGTCCAAATGCAAACTGCATAGACCCATATCTGCTGTCGCATAATTCACTAGCAGGTCTGGGTCTGTACAGCGTGTTAGGAGCAATCAATAGAACAAACAACATATACCCTAATCTGCAGACACATTGTACCACAGCAGATCAGGATCTTTGTTGTTTGCAGTTTGACTTAACTTATAAGTGAGTATATATGGTACCTGTAACACACTTCAATCCTGTTTTGATTGTCACGAATCTGTGTGTTTATTGATGTTTTTCAGTTATAACTTTTTCTTTTATACTCTTAAATATGTTATGCTTTTATATGTTATACTCTTATATGTTATATTTTTATCTGTGGTACCCTTGTATGTGTTGCACTCTTATATCTGTTATATTTTTATATTTGTTATACTTTTATCCATTGTACATTTATTTGTTATACTTATTAGGAAAGGCAACAAATAAAAGAAGTAAATAATATAAGAATTTTAAATTTATAAGGTGAAATGAAAAGCAGACATGGCATGATAGAGGTAAAAATGCTTTGCTTTGTTTTACTAAAGGATGAATTTTGAGTTTGATTCTGTTTGCATGATTAATTTTTATAATTTAATTGATTTAATGTAGTTTAAACAGTACACAGTTAAATGAAAATGTATTTTAGACATAAAATAAATATATCTGTGTGTTCAACAGAGTATTGGGGAAATGATTCAGGTTTTAAATCCTTATTACTTCAGCTGGTACTCATTTGATTTTAATTACTGTTGATAAATCTAGTACTTTTCACATGGAAGGTGAAATAAACATTTTGTTAGGCAAGTTTTGTTTTTGTTTTGCCTCACTTAGGCAAGGTCATCACAACAAATTTAATGTTAGCCTAGCAACCAGATTAGTCTTGTGCCAAAAAAGCTATATTTGCTCTGGCTTGACATGTTATGTTGTGTTCAGGATGATTGTAACAAATAATACATTTCCTCTACAACTCATGTATATTTGGAAGACCTTTTGAGTTCGAGATTGTCACAGTATGTGATGGGATGGTGTCCTGTTGCAGCAGATGGGTTGATGGGTTGATTTTTAATGCCAGTGTAACATGCTGTTGGCTATATCATGCCAAGAAATGGGAGCTAAGTGCCTTTCATAACGACACACCAAGATGGCGGACTTGGACTGGCCAGGTATCGAATCCACAACCTTTGTTATGTTATAGCAGATTATTTGATGGAGGAACCTGGAACTTAGCAAGAAAACAATCTTAAGATCTTTTTGGGATTGATTTATGTTAACGGGTAATATTTAAGGTTATGGTACAATAAAAAAGATGATAGTACAGTGATGGTAGAGATGATGATGATGATAATGATGGTGATGATGAATTGAATATCTATATTGTTGATGTGAGATTTAAATATCTGTGTTGGCAGCAGAATAAGTACCGTATGTGTAATATTCCTTAAAATATTACTATAGCATATCTTGAGGTACCTTAAGATTTCAGTTGTTAGCTAATGTATTTTTGTAAGATACCTATTTAAGTTTAATGAAATTTACATTGAAAAACTGTAAATAAAAATTATCTTACACTTTTCAGACAATTTGATGTTTTCTTTATGCTACATTGGTGATAATAAATATTTATGGTTAAAAGTTTTTATAAAAATTACAATAGCAATATCTCCAGTTTTTTTTCCTGCCAATAACAATGTATCTAATATTGTAATGCATTGATCTAATATAGTCTTTGACCTGAATTATAAATCTCACCTTGCTATTATTATATCTTCCACATAATACTCAAAAAGAATTTATTTTGATACAGATTTCTTTAATTTAATTATTTTTAAGGAGACTGGATATTGCATCTTTGATCAAGGTCTACCATCACACATCTTTAACAGATCAGACCAGGTCACTTAGTGATAAAATTTTACTAAATTCAAAGCCTTACTAGAAAACATTCAGACAGAAGACAGACCAATCAAAATGCTGCAGTAGCCAATTCTGAGTTTGATTTATAAATTTGCCATAACATTTATTACTAAAAATGTTGAGAACAGATTGATGACTGATGGGCTGCAAAAATTATTAAACTTCACAAAATGAGATTGAACTTGAGATTTTGTATCAGCCAGTAAAAAAAGACTTTGGTTTGTTTTAAATGCTGAATTTGATTGGCTGAAAATGAGAACTGTCTCAAACTAAGCTCCGAGTTTTATGATCTCCAGATCTGGAATCTGTGTTGTTCCTTCTCTACTTTGGTGCATATTCAAGTAATCATCATCACTGTTGTGGAGATGCTTTGCCTGAAATTAACATTGAACAATTCCAGCTCTGAGGTTTGTAGACATGTCCATCGGAATAATAGACACTTAATGTTGGATCACCATAACAGATGACTCTGTTTTCTTGACATACAAGACAGTCAGGAGTCTGAAGGTTTAGACACACATTATCAACTCTTATTACAAAATAGCTTGCCTTCAACAAGATGATTATAGATCATTGCTGATACTGGGATTTTATTGCCCAGATAAATGTCATTGTAATTCAAAACAGAGACAGCTATTGTACTGTCCTCAGTGTCAGTGTTGGCATTGTAGTCTGCCCAGATAAAAGGCATATACAGAGGTACTCACTCACCATGGGAGCCCGCAGGATTTTATGCAGGGGGGGTCAGGACTTTGTTCGGGGAGGGGTGAGGATTTTCAGGTGGGGTCAGTCAGTCACGGCCGGGAGAGTTAGTATAAGAAGCAGTCTGAAACTAAAGCTAATATTTATTAAGTGTTTTGAACAGATTCTTGTGACATATTTTCAGCTTCATTTGCATGATTAAACTTGTCGGAATATATATATATATATATATATATATATATATATATATATATATATATATATATATATATATATATATATATATATATATTTGCAGTATGATTTCGGGGGGGGGTCATGTGACCCCCCTTGACCCATGCTGCGGGCACCCATGTCACTCATTGCATCTTATTCTTTTTTCCTTGGTCCTAAGTAACCTCACCTCCACCCTTCCATGGGGCTGTCTTTGTACATGCATGCACATTAGTTGTATATTCTTGCTGAAGTTTTTCCATGTATCTTGAGTATTGGCACAGTTTATACATTGTGTTATACCTGGAATCATGAGACATGTATCTTGGTTATTGGCGCACTGTATACATTGTGTTATACCTGGAATCATGAGACATGTATCTTGGTTATTGGCACACTGTATACATTGTATTATACCTGAAATTGTGAGACATGTATCTTGGTTATTGGCACACTGTATACATTGTGTTATTCCTGGAATCATGAGACATGTATCTTGGGTATTGGCACACTGTATGCCTTATATTATACCTGGAATCATGAAACTTGCTAAAGGAATATATCTGGATAAGTACTACACCTTCACAATAGTAGGTTGCTGACCCATATTTTGATATTTTGCTGACTTGGGGTAAAATTAAATTTATTTCAGAAGCTCTTTCCATGCAAGAAAGATGATTATCTGTGTTAGTACTGCACTCTTTCAATCAAAGGTCATTGTGACTTACATTTCACATCTTACTTGCTTAGGTTTCTTTCTTGTGTTAGTCTCATGACCAAATAGGTTTTGCACCCTATATGCATTTGTGCTTAGAAATTTGAAAATGAGTGATGAGGGGATGAACCTTGGTGAGTAGTAACTGGATGTTTTCCTGTAATTTAGATTTTGAATCAGGAAACTTATAAGATGTTGCAGTTAGTGTATTGAGATGGGGAATTAAGAATAATCTAAAATAATGCACTGTACATTTCTTTGGATTGAGATGGGGAATTTACAAAATAATCTAAAATACTGATTTAAATTAGACAATGTTTTTATAATGTTAGGATTTACTGTTGCAAGCTATAATCCAGGTTCTTCTAGTTGCTTCTGTTTTAGATTAGGTCCATGACACTTCTAGCTGTGGAAGCGGTTTTGTTGTTCTGCATAAAAGTCATGCCAGTAATTAACATACTTTATGTGGGATTTCAAATGCATGTGTGTTGTGCACTGCTCTGCCACCCTATGATATACTGTATATGTGATAGGTGCACTGTCTACCTTTATGACAAGGTACAAATTATTGTCAACACATACCTAATTGCTTGCCATGTGTTTAGAGGTTTTCATTTTCTCAGTTTACATGCTTCAGCATTGCATTATCATTACAGGGCATATGCCTTCCAGGCATGTGCATGAAAGGTCAAGGTTACTGAGGTCAAAAGGTAATTTCTTCTAGGACAAATATCACAACAGGTTCTGTGTAAAATTTAGCATTATCTGCTCCTGTTGGGTCTGACCAATTATTTTTCTAATGAAAGGCTTGTGATTTGTTTGAAAAACAAGTTTCTGTCCCAAATAGCATGAAAATATATTCTTGCCATTGTTTGTAGAAAAAAAATTAATTCTGTCATATTTTGTTTAAGAAAAATATCTGTAGCAAAAAGAAAAATAAAGTACCCAGGTTGGAAATATGAAATCCTAGGCTCGTGTTTTACATCATGTCTGTAATAGGACTGTGCTTGGGTTCATTGTGGTCATTGAATATCATTCTGTAATAGGACTGTGCTTGGGTTCATTGTGGTCATTGAATATCATTCTGTAATAGGACTGTGCTTGGGTTCATTGTGGTCATTGAATATCATTCTGTAATAGGACTGTGCTTGGGTTCATTGTGGTCATTGAATATCATTCTGTAATAGGACTGTGCTTGGATTCATTGTGGTCATTGAATATCATTCTGTAATAGGACTGTGCTTGGGTTCATTGTGGTCATTGAATATCATTCTGTAATAGGACTGTGCTTGGGTTCATTGTGGTCATTGAATATCATTCTGTAATAGGACTGTGCTTGGGTTCATTGTGGTCATTGAATATCATTCTGTAATAGGACTGTGCTTGGGTTCATTGTGGTCATTGAATATCATTCTGTAATAGGACTGTGCTTGGATTCATTGTGGTCATTGAATATCATTCTGTAATAGGACTGTGCTTGGATTCATTGTGGTCATTGAATATCATTCTGTAATAGGACTGTGCTTGGGTTCATTGTGGTCATTGAATATCATTCTGTAATAGGACTGTGCTTGGGTTCATTGTGGTCATTGAATATCATTCTGTAATAGGACTGTGCTTGGGTTCATTGTGGTCATTGAATATCATTCTGTAATAGGACTGTGCTTGGGTTCATTGTGGTCATTGAATATCATTCTGTAATAGGACTGTGCTTGGGTTCATTGTGGTCACTGAATATCATTCTGTAATAGGACTGTGCTTGGGTTCATTGTGGTCATTGAATATCATTCTGTAATAGGACTGTGCTTGGGTTCATTGTGATCACTGAATATCATTCTGTAATAGGACTGTGCTTGGGTTCATTGTGGTCATTGAATATCATTCTGTAATAGGACTGTGCTTGGGTTCATTGTGGTCACTGAATATCATTCTGTAATAGGACTGTGCTTGGGTTCATTGTGGTCATTGAATATCATTCTGTAATAGGACTGTGCTTGGGTTCATTGTGGTCATTGAATATCATTCTGTAATAGGACTGTGCTTGGGTTCATTGTGGTCATTGAATATCATTCTGTAAATTATTTGGAGTATTAAGATCAAGATACCATTGTCATTTGCAAGATTTTTGATTGAGTTTGGAAATTTGAGGAGAGAAACTTTGATGACTTGTATCTGTATGTTGATGCTAATTGGATTGTGATAATGACATTGCAAATTATATTATAGTTTTAAAATATCACTGCCACTCAAATCTTTATAAATGACTTTTTGATTGCAAAATAAGTCATCAGCACTATTTACATCTGCTGGTTATTTATCCTTATTTAGTTGAATAATCCTCAAGTGATTATGGCAGTAGATGATGTCAGACTCGATAAATGAGCGGGGCCACATGAGAGGTAAAATCACTGCTAGGCATTCACATTGGTGTCAGCCAAGTATTTAGGTTAACTAAACTTACAACTGGGAATGTCAAACAGCATCCATGTATTGATCTGTTAAAGCAATACTGAGGCAAGCAACACAACATCCTGTTTCATGTTACATACACTCTGGGACATGGTGGTCTGACATATTTGCATAGATAAATTGCTAATTGGAGATAGTTTTATTTTAAAGATCCATAAAAGAGACCATATTTGCCAATATGAACTAAAATAGCATTTCTCTTGGCACACCATAATTGACTGCCAAATGGAAAATAATGTGTGGAGAAAACAGTTTTATAACCAAAAATGGAAAAATTTATTTTGAAAATGTTTGCTATTAGAAAATGTTTCACTTGAGCAATGGAAGTTTGAATCTACTTTGTCTGTACTTGATTTCTTTGTTAGTAGTTGATTCCAGGTATTCTTATTGCTACTGATTACTGTTTGAATGATAATGAATGAATTATGAATGTATGCTAATATAAGTATGGAAATTAAATCAAGTCTGCAAGCAGTCCCTATTCTCCTATAATTGTCGACCAGAATTACTGATAATATCATCAGAATTGAGAGACACCAACAGAATAATCTGTGCATTACAAACTTCAATCAGTCACAGACCAATGTACCTTCAAAGTACAGAACTGGGGAATTTCTTAAAAACCACATTTAATGGTGCAAGTTGTATTGTAACGCAAATCGGTGGGAATCCGATAATAATTTCCTTCATTAGGTTTGCAAAAAGGGGAGGAAGCTTTTAAAAGGAGCTCTTCAAGTCATCAGCATAATTGGGAAACAATTTGTTGCTCCCAGAAGTCTGCCACTTTGTTTCCCATAAAACGTATGGCTTATCACATGACATGATTGTAAATGGCTCAGGCCAAATTGCTGCTGCAAATTAGCTGTTCTATATTAGGCTGACAAATACTGGTGGCTCTCAGTTTCAGATTAAAAATCTTTTTTTGGATGAAAACCAAAAGTTGAACATGACTCTACTTTTCAGAAATGTTGTGTCATAAATTAGATTCAGATTAAATAAAATGTTGAGATTGTGATTTTTGTCATACAAGGATTTTTTTCAGAAGTGTGTGGACTTTTTCTCTTACTCCAGGATATTATTGCTTTCTCATATTTTGCAATTCATCAGGAAACATTTGAGTCATAACAAATCTGGATTCATACAATCTCAGATTGCCTGGATTTAAAAGCATTACTACTGCAATCTAATATGCCAGTAAATATTGCTTTTGTCACAAGTCTTTGTGGTCTTTTTGTATTTGTTGCAGTTGAATTGATGAGGAAATACTGTAATGACAAGGTTGTAGTCATTAAACCAATTTTTAAAATATTTTTGACACATCTCTACCAGGTTCAGAATGGTTCCATGAGAACATCTATTTTTACTTTAAACAACATTTATATTGATCAAAAAGGCCATAATAAGTTGGACAAATTATGCTATACTGAGGAAAGCACCAGAACCTAATTATTAAGACATTATGCCTACAGATTGCTGATAACATTTTTTACTGGAAACATCAATTTGCACTAGAAGAATGGGTCTAGCTGAGTTCAGAATCAGTGGTTGAGTGGCTGCCGTAATTCTAACAAAGGGGAATAGACTTTTCACATTTGCAACGGAATGTCTGGAACAGATCTTTCAAATAAATATAAATTGTTAATTTATTGAAAACAATTGTTCCACTAACTTGGAAAACCTTTTTCCCAATAGCGTGTCATGGGAAAGCAACACTCCAAGTTTCATTTGCCATATTTGTCCAGAAATCTTTGGAAATCAAATGCCAAAATACAAGAACAACCCAGGTATGTTACATGTATTTTGTTCAAGCATGTATTTGTTGTTTGAATTATGTTGAATGTTGTAATGGAGGAGTACATCATAGGTTACAAGAAGAGAAAATAACAGGAAAATTGATTAATATAATTGATCACTATAGTTTTATGGATTTTCTTGAATTTTAAAGCTAATATGACTTTCAAGTTTTTCAGTTTTTGAGTTAGATGATACATATTTATTGAATTATTTATTTTTTTGTCCCTTAGCCACAAATCTCAAGTGTCATCATGGCTACCACCCAGAGAGAACTGGGACCCTGGGAACACTGGACTACCCTATGGATGGGAAGCAGCCATCGATAAAAATGGCAGAAATTATTTTATCAAGTATGTTATTTTAGCTCAGCTGTTATAAGATTAAGTGTATGAGCTTATTGTATGGCTCTGGCTAAATCACGAATTGTGTGTCAAGTATTCATGTACTATGCATCCATCAACTTGCGTTCTGGCATGAAGGGTTTTCATATTTGTACAAATGTTGCTGATCTGTCTTCAAATATAATCACTGTTATGAAGGATACAAAAGTCACTTCTGAAATAGAAAAACAATGAATTCTTCATTAAAACTGTTAAATAGAATTTGACTAAACTAGACAGAAAATATCCTGGCTTGAAGCTCTTCATTTTTATACAAATGATGCTAATCTAACTTCAAATGCAGTTACCATTACTAAAAATAGAAAAATCTCTAAGCAAATTCTCCAAAACTGTTGAATAGAATTTGATAAAGTTTGACAGAGCTCATCCTGGATGAAACAGTTTGCTGTCAAATATAGGTGGCATTACTAAAACTATAAACATCTATAAGTGACTTCTCCAAACTTGCTGAATAGAATTTTTTCAAACTTGACATGAAGACCATTCAAGATTAATAAATGATGCAGTTTGCCATCAAATATGGCTGACATTAATAAAAATAGAAAACTTTTAAATGACTTCTTTTCAACAACCACTCAACAGAATTGGACCAAATTTTACTGAAAGCATCCTGGCATGGAAGGCTTTCATTTTAATGCAGCTGACACAGATCACCATCAAACATGGGTGCCATTTAAAAAAACTTTAGAACTTTAGATGACAAATTCTTTGAAATTGCTAAACAGAATTGATCATATTTCATAGACAGCATTCTGGTTGGATGACCTTTCAAATTTATAAAACGATGCCACCGGTCATATCAAAGGTGGCCACCATTACTAATAATGAGAAATATCTTAAAAAGATTTCTTCCCCCAAACCACTGAAATGAATCAAACATGATAGATAGCATCCAGGCATAAAGACCTTTCAGTTTTGCACAAATTATGCTATCTACCATCAACTATGGCCGCCATTACTGAAGTTAGGAAAACCTTAAAATAACTTTTTCTCAAAAACTGCTGAACAGAATCTGACCAAATTTGACTGTTAATGTGCCATCAGATTTAGCCACCAATTAGGAACACCTTTAAATGACTTCCTCTCCAGAACTGCTGAACAGAATTTGATAACATTTGACAGAAACCATAATAGCATGGAAGCCTTTCAGATTTATACAAATGATGCCAGTGAATCATCAAATATGGTAGCCATCACTAAACATAGAAAATTCTTGCAATGCCATCTTCTTGTAAAGTGTTAAATAGAATCTAACCAAACTTGCAAGAAAGCATCCTGGCATGAAGACCTTTCAGACCTATACGTGTAATAACTACCCACCATCAAATATGTCTAACTGTACTATAAGTATAAAGCTTTAGATGACTTTTTCGCCAAAATCATCAGATAGAATTTTACCAGTTTTGATATAACGATGATGTGAAGACCTTTATGTTTATACAAATGATGCCAGTCTATCATTAGATATAGCCCCCATTGCTAAAAGTTTAAGAAGCCATTGAAGCAACTTTTCAGATACCACTAAATTAATTGAATTTGACTATTTTTGACAGAAAATATCCTCGCATAGAAGGCTTTCACATTTGTGCCACTGTCAATGATCTGTTATCCAGTCCACAACTTGAAAAAAAAGCAACTTCTGAACAGATTTGTACCAATTTTGACACAAAGAATGCATAGGGGTTTTTCGATATGGACAAAATTATTGCAGTGTGCAGTATTAAAACGATTTCAGGGGAGAGGTAATGTAGAAAATAAACCTGACAACGGATGACAGGCCATTGTTACATATTAGGCAGGATCCAACTTCTTTGGATCTTAAAGATGAACTGTATGAAGTCATTGCAGAAATAAGCAACTTATGTAATGTGTAACTAGAACTATCCAGGGACTTTTGCATTCTGTGGGATTTCTTTAAAGAACTGTGTTTAAACAAATGAGTATGGATGCAGTAAATAGAAGAAGAAAATAAACTATCTTAACTGATGCAAGGGAAAGATTCTATGGAGTGTTGAGCATGATTGGAAGAAAGTATATACTGATGAGATGACCATTATTGTGAATCCTGATGGAAAGGTATAAGTGTGGAGAAAGAACAGTGAGAAATGGAAAGGTTACTCTTTTGCTCACCTTAGGCCTTGGTCCTGACAGTTAAAGCTGATGATGTAGGGTTGTTTAACCTTTTATGATTTGGATATTCATTTGTAATATGAACTGTACTAAGTATATTAAAACACTTGGAAACATCATGTGACCAGGTATTTTGAAGCACTTCTGCCAACTGTGGCTGTACCAAGTTGATAATGCACATGTGCATTGGTCCAGTAAAACAGATGAATGGAAAGGGAGGTATAATATTCCACAAATAATGTAGACCGCATAGAATCCTGACCTTAACCCAATACAAAATATCGGGTTAATTTTAAAAAAAAAAGTAATGAACAATACCCAAAGAAAATATCAGAATTCTTGAAGATCTAAAAACTCAACACCTTCACACCTGGGAAATTTGCTTGTTTCTTATGTTCAGAGAATGCAGGCAATTACTGATGTCAAAAGGATTTATAGTTGGATTAAGGTAAATTTATTCACCATTTATGAAACATCATCAGCAATCATGTTATAATATTAACATTGAAACAAGTATATATACGATCTTTGGTGCATGTCGATCTACATCTTTGTTTGTGCTAACAGTGGTCAGAGTCATTAAAATTTGTAAAAACTGTAAGATGGCAGTTAATATCTGTTTTGAACAATATGTTTGGCAATTAAAATATTCAAGTTTTGTAGTAGTCTGTGGTTTTGCAATGTAACATCTTTGATTGTTGCTAGCATAACATCTTGTCGCTGTTGAAGGGTCACACATGACACTGAAGTTTTAATTTATTTTCCAGTTGAATTATTAACCAAAGGGACTAAATTTATGCCAATACACAATTTGTCATTTAACCAATAAATTTAATTCGAAAACAAAAGTAATTATAAAAGGGAATTATTATAATAAATGCTGGTAGATAATGAGTAAACAAAGAAAGTTAAAGTTAAATGAGAGCAAGATCCTGAATGGAAAATTCTACGGTGTAGAACATTTCAGGTGAACCAGATATTCAGACCTGTTAATATTTTTGCAAGTTACTTGAGCACTGTTTAAAATGTTTATTACAATGATGTAGGTGTAGGAAAAAAAATGATAGTGCAGTCAAAACAACAAAGTTAACATTGCAAAACTGTCAAATCAAGTAAGATTATTTTCTTTTCTAGTATTACTAGTACATAAAGTAGCATCTTTCCTTTAAAATATTGCATGCCTCCTAGATTTGGAGGACTGGGGACACACTGACCCCTGCCCTTGCAAGCTTAGATGCAACACTGTCCATAATGCATTGAGATACATGTGGTAAGTATAAACCATGAACCAGTTTCATACTTTGCATAAAGGTTAGAATTTTAAAGAAAAAGAATTTCCCCTGGTTTCCTCACTGGTTATATGTTGTACTTGCTATTTAAAACAAACCTTGTATATCTTGGATATTGTTCAAAGAACCTTTAATCCCTTTATTTTGGTGTGTGATTGATGGGTGTAATGTGGGTTATAGAGTATACAGCTTGGCCTTACTCTAGATGTACACCTTTCAGAAAACTGCCAGCTCCTTTTGGTCATTTTCATTTCTGGACTTCAGAGGTAAATTGTCCAAAAATAGCCAATAACTTTTCTTACATTTTTTATATTTGGTAATTCATTCCTTGCACTTTAAGAAGCTGGTATTGTCTAGTTCGGCAAATTTCATTGTCCCTATTTTAATAACTGCTAAAAATTGTGTACTTTAGACTAACTCCTGCTGATTTTTTTTAGCACAAGGGAGCGGTCATTTTAGATAGCTGTGTGCTTAGATCATGTACAATTTCCACAAGTACAATATCCAAGGAAATTTCAGCCACAGTACATGAAAGTAATATAGAGGTATACCAACATTCTCTCCACTGTGCATGTTGCAAATGTAAATAATATTACACCCCCCACTCTATTAGAAGTTCATAATATCTGTAGAGCACCCCCTCTATAAAAAATTTTGTTTTCCTACAATGCATTTAGACAGTATAACTAACTAGGTATTTTGTTTTCCTACAATGCATTTAGACAGTATAACTAACTAGGTATTTTGTTTTCCTACAATGCATTTACACAGTATAACTAACTAGGTATTTTGTTTTCCTACAATGCATTTACACAGTATAACTAACTAGGTATTTTGTTTTCCTACAATGCTTTGAGACAGTATAACTAACTAGGTATTTTGTTTTCCTACAATGCTTTGAGACAGTATAACTAACTAGGTATTTTGTTTTCCTACAATGCATTTAGACAGTATAACTAACTAGGTATTTTGTTTTCCTACAATGCATTTAGACAGTATAATTAACTAGGTATTTTGTTTTCCCACAATGCATTTAGACAGTATAACTAATTAGGTATTTTGTTTTCCCACAATGCATTTAGACAGTATAACTAACTAGGTATTTTGTTTCCTCACAATGCTTTGAGACAGTATAACTAACTAGGTATTTTGTTTTCCTACAGTGCATTTAGACAGTATAACTAACTAGGTATTTTGTTTTCCTACAATGCATTTAGACAGTATAACTAACTAGGTATTTTGTTTTCCTACAATGCATTTAGACAGTATAATTAACTAGGTATTTTGTTTTCCCACAATGCATTTAGACAGTATAACTAATTAGGTATTTTGTTTTCCCACAATGCATTTAGACAGTATAACTAACTAGGTATTTTGTTTCCTCACAATGCTTTGAGACAGTATAACTAACTAGGTATTTTGTTTTCCTACAGTGCATTTAGACAGTATAACTAACTAGGTATTTTGTTTTCCTACAATGCATTTAGACAGTATAACTAACTAGGTATTTTGTTTTCCTACAATGCATTTAGAGAGTATAACTAACTAGGTATTTTGTTTTCTCACAATGCTTTGAGACAGTATAACTAACT
>JAECUM010044438.1:0-15008 GCA_016617855.1 Megalonaias nervosa | reverse complement strand
TGATAATGCGCTGATGACCGTTACTGTTCAAGCAACTACGGCGGATGCAGAGTATACAATTATGTCAGTAACAACGACATGTCTGCGGCATTTGTTTTTTTTGTTTTTTGTTTTTACTGTATACGCACCAATGATATTTTTCAGTTGGGTTTGCCACAAACACGCTTGATTGTATCTGAAACGTTGAACGTCAGTCGATTGGTTCATTAAATAAATTGTTAACACTCAAAGTAGGTGGTATATTAGCGACGAATTCAATACACTAATAGTACATCACGCCGAGGCCTTTTTCTTCGAGTTACACCACGAATGTTTCCTCGTTGCTTTGCTCCAATATCACTAGCAAAGATCCAGAAGATCCGTTAACTGTGTAACGCTGTGAAATTGTGGTATATATTGTAAATGCTGTAACGCCGATTACTGAGGACCTGTACATACTGTTAACCTCAGCGGTATGTTTAATGGATTTATTGAGTGGTGTCCATAATGCTGATCCAGATGTTACTGCATGTACCACACCATCGGTAATCTTTTTATGTCAGAGAGTTTAATGTTGATGTCTACTGGATTTCCCAAAAATTCACTAATGGTTCTATTTGTGTTTCTATGAAAATTTACAAACGCGGTTACATGATTAGCATATTCAGATCTAAATGTGGTCATTCATTCATTGATTGTCATTAATGAGGTTGTCATCGGGATGTTGCTATTGTCGACGTATTTCTTCGTTGCAGCTTCATCGTTTCATTCTGGTTCTTTAAGGCCAGTAATTTTATTGTTATCCATATTGAGAGAACCAGTCATTGCATCACTGGTTTACTTATCTCAGTTCTGATTGTGGCGTCATTACCGTCCACTTATTTTTTGTTGCCATATCATCATCTGATTTCGGTTGTCTCACACTGATAATTGTATTTCTGCTCATATTGAGATCGCCATACATAATACCTCCAATTCTTCTGATGGGTCCAATAATCTCTCCCATGAATGTTAGAATTGATTCCTCCGAGTTTTTAATTGTAATGGTTTTTTTTAGCAAACACGACTAAACTATCTTTGGTCTCACCTGGAACCCGCAGAATAATATCTGTCAATTGGATAATGCTCGTCTTTAACCATCCTTGCTGATCCTGAAAAACAACAATTTCATTTTTGTCCACAGCTGCGACACGCAAAAGATCAGTGAGCTCATCCTTGACCTTGTCAAGGGTTGCATATTTGGATAACCTTGGGGTTTACCCTTGGCAGATCTTCCGTAAATATCTACTATTGTATATTCACATAGATCTGTTAAATCCTTTTTAAAGAACACCATTATTTTGCTTCAACGATAAATTCAGGGTTTATTTCTCTAATAGCGTACCTGTTTGTCAGTAATTGCACGAGTAATTCCTGATTCTTTTCATCCTGGGTTTCTAAAGCAAAGGACAATTTTGCAAATGTTTATCATTTTTACAAATTTAATCAAATGTTTAAGCTACTTAGTTCTTTATGTGCGACACAAAAAACTATTTTAGAAAATGAAAATGTTTGATGGGTCCTGGATAAAACATTTGGCTGCAGCAGTGCAATATATGAACCTTAACATTTTGTAGTATTCAGATTCCCTAGGCAATCACTGTTAAGAGCATTTTATTAAATTTACAATTTGGATTTTGTAAGTCTTTGGTATGACTCGTCCGGGGATCGAAACCACGACCTCCTGCATCCTTTGCGGACGCTCTAACCATTAGGCCAGCGGAGCATTTGGGTGATTAGAATTTCCACGCATTGCATGACTTCATAATCAGCGAGATAAATTTAATCCATAGGTTTACTAATGAACGATCGTTTCCTGTTTGTGTTGATTTAAAGGTTGATTTTTATTTAATTCTTGTGTCTCCTATTTATGATGAAATAAGGAAATATAATATGTCATTTAAATGTTTAACTAAGCATGGTTAAATCAGTCTTTCTGCCGAGATATTAATATTAAAGTTATATTGAATAAGAAAATATCGGAGCAGTTCATAGCTCTTATTGAATTAATATTAAATCCAACCCGATTTATAATATCACTTCTCCGGTGGCCTACGTGGCTAGAGCTTCCACCTCAGAAGTGGGTTCAAACCCTCAGCGGAGTCATACAAAAGACTTATAAAAAGTGGCACTAGCAGCTGCCTCATTTGGCGCTATCATTATGAAGTTAGTATTAAGACTGGCCAACCTGGTGTCAGAATAATGTGACGGGGGGACATGATGCTACATGTCTGTGGCATGATGCCCCACTGCAGACATTGTAGCGATTTGACTGGAGAATTGTTTAAGCTACGTTAAAAATCCAAGTCTATAGTATTTTCAGTCAGTGAAGATTATTAATGACATACATGTGACATTTTTCATAAGAGGGAATAGTCTCTCAGCCACACGCCGGCTACCTCAACTTACATACCTACAAATGATAATAATCTTAACATATAATCTACAGTCATACAGAAAAATTAGCTATGTAATATGCTGCTTACAAACAAAAAAGACAATGATCAAGTAAGCCCAAACTGTACTCTCAATCATGGACAAAGGTCAGTAACACAATCCAAATTAAATATACATAACACTTATATATTGATCAAATTTCAAAAGAACCTTTACATCAACTGTAAAGAAACAGAGTGGTGTCGTCGTCACAATCGATCTTAGTACCCCTGAGAGAGTAAGATGGGCAACCCTTGTGCATTTCATAGTCAATGCAAATGGGTTGGAACTCATCCAGCTTAGTCTTCATTGTATTTTGAGAAACTAGTGGACCAGAGCATCATTCTTCTTTTGTGGCACATCTTGAACAAAAGAAATTTCTGTAATCATGATAATTATTATTATCATCTGCTATCATTGATTAGTGTTGCCTGTTTTGAAAATGTCAAAGATACCGTTGATACAAAAATATTAAGGCACAAGTAGAGATCCTTGGCATACATCCTATATCATGTCCAGTCAATCGCTCAATCAGTTACCATGTTTTACCAAAGCCAAATTATGCTTTGGCTCAAAGAGGTAGAATGAGATTTCAAAAGTAATAAATCCTGTCACTATCAGACCTTAGGCTATCGATTAATTAGCATTATTAAAGACTTATTTTGTTATTGTGATCTTATGTTCGATCTTTGTGAGGGGATAATTCATTTAGTTAGGATGAACAAATGGTCTTTATCTTTGTACCTACCATCAAGTCTGTGGTCTTCATTGGGAAACAGAACATAAAATACACTTAAATGTTTTGTAGCAGAAGTAAGCAAACTCTATTAAGTATACAAATTGCTGAATCAAAGGGCTGATTCATTTGTTGCATTTTGTTAATGGTTGACTGGCAAAGACCAAATTTGTCAGCTTCTCAAATATGATGCTCATGGTAACAAAAAAACAAATGGAGCATATAGTGCTAACAGTCGTGTGAAACAAAAATATAAGATAGGACATGGTTTTAATGGGTGGTGTCCTCTGTCCTGATATACATTGTATTTAGCATTGTCTATTCATAAAGAGGTCGAAATTGTCTATACTTAGAGACGTTTGCGACTACTCTAACCTTAAACTTCCAAATAAAAGTTTCATACACGTTTTATGTATGATTCTGTCTACATAATTATTCCATTTACTTGTCACAATTGTGTTGAAATATGAAGTGAGAACCCATAAGAATCAGTTCAGACATATTCATGGCATTGGGGTACTGCGATTTAAAGAGGAAGTAAATACAACTATATAGCATCAGACTGTTGACCATTCGTAATATCTTAGCTAAACAATAAATAGATTTTTTTAATCAAAATTCACAAACATTGTATACATGTGAAAATTTTATTAATTACCAGCTTTTTTCTACCTTTTCAGCGGTGCAAGGTACTGTTCCAGCTTGATATACAATGTCCAGGTAACCATATGGAACCACCACCACCCTATTCTGAGGTATCTGTGCACCTTAATGCTGATTGCACTGCACAACTATTATAACTAAGTCCCATCGTCTACCTCGGTCATTTGTAACCTTAATTTAAATCCTGAAAATGGAATCCAAAATCGAAAGAAGAAAGTATGTATTTCCCAAAATGTGACTTTACTACATTAAATCTCGGAGTTTCTGTATGTGCAAAATCACCGACAATTCTCTGCAGTGATTACAAATTAAAAAATGATCTGAGATATAGCTAACTGTATGTATGCGAAGGTGTTTTTTTCAGTGATAAAACTATACATCTAGGAACCATATGTATGCGAAGGTGTTTTTTCATTGATAAAACCATACAACTAGGAACTATATGTATGCGAAGGTGTTTTTTCAGTGATAAAACCATTCATCTAGGAACTATATGTATGCGGTGTTTTCTCAGTGATAAAACTATACATCTAGGAACTATATGTATGCGTAGGTGTTTTCTCAGTGATAAAACTATACATCTAGGAACTATATGTATGCGAAGGTGTTTTCTCAGTGATAAAATCAAACATCTAGGAACTATCTGTATGCGAAGGTGTTTTTTTCAGTGATCAAACCATACATCTAGGAACTATGTGTATGCGAAGGTGTTTTTTCTCAGTGATAAAACCATACATCTAGGAACTATATGTATGCGAAGGTGTTTTTTCAGTGATCAAACCATACATCTAGGAACTATATGTATGGGAAGGTGTTTTCTCAGCGAAAAAACCATACATCTAGGAACTATATGCATGCGAAGGTGTTTTCTCAGTGATAAAACTATACATCTAGTACATCTAGGAACTATATGTATGCGAAGGTGTTTTTTTCTTTTCAGTGATAAAACTATACATCTAGGAACTATATGTATGCGAAGGTGTTTTTTCAGTGATCAAACCATACATCTAGGAACTATGTGTATGCGAAGGTGGTTCTTTCAGTGATAAAACTATACATCTAGAAACTATATGTATGCGAAGGTGTTTTTTTTCAGTGATAAAACCATACATGTAGGAACTATATGTATGCGAAGGTGTTTTTTCAGTGATCAAACCATACATCTAGGAACTATATGTATGCGAAGGTGTTTTTTTCAGTGATCAATCCATACATCTAGGAACTATATATATGCGAAGGTGTTTTCTCAGTGATCAAACCATACATCTAGGAACTATATGTATGCGAAGGTGGTTCTTTCAGTGATAAAACTATACATCTAGAAACTATATGTATGCGAAGGTGTTTTTTCAGTGATAAAACCATACATCTAGGAACTATATGTATGCGAAGGTGTTTTTTCAGTGATAAAACCATACATCTAGGAACTATATGTATGCGAAGGTGTTTTCTCAGTGATCAAACCATACATCTAGGAACTATATGTATGCGAAGGTGTTTTTCAGTGATAAAACCATGGTGGTTTTTTCAGTGATAAAACCATACTTCTAGGAACTATATGTATGCGAAGGTGTTTTCTCAGTGATCAAATCATACATCTAGGAACTATATGCATGCGAAGGTGTTTTCTCAGTGATAAAACTATACATCTAGGAACTATATGCATGCGAAGGGGTTTTTTTTTTTTCAGTGATAAAACTATACATCTAGGAACTATATGTATGCGAAGGTGTTTTTTCAGTGATCAAACCATACATCTAGGAACTATATGTATGCGAAGGTGTTTTTTTCAGTGCTCAATCCATACGTCTAGAAAATATATATATGCGAAGGTGTTTTCTCAGTGATCAAACCATACATATAGGAACTATATGTATGCGAAGGTGTTTTTTCAGTGATAAAACCATGGTTGTTTTTTCAGTGATAAAACCGTACATCTAGGAACTATATGTATGCGAAGGTGGTTTTTTTCAGTAATAAAACTATACATCTAGGAACTATATGTATGCGAAGGTGTTCTCTCAGTGATCAAATAATACATCTAGGAACTATATGTATGCCAAGGTGTTTTCTCAGTGATAAAACCATACATCGAGGAACTATATGCAAGCGAAGGTGTTTTCTCAGTGATAAAACTATACATCTAGGAACTATATGTATGCGAAAGTGTTTTCTCAGTGATAAAACTATACATCTAGGAACTATATGTATGCGAAGGTGTTTTGTTTTTTTCAGTGATAAAACTATACATCTAGGAACTATATGTATGCGAAGGTGTTTTTTTCAGTGATCAAAGCATACATCTAGGAACTATATGAATGCGAAGGTGGTTCTTTCAGTGATAAAACTATACATCTAGGAACTATATGAATGCGAAGGTGTTTTCTTCGGTGATAAAACCATACATCTAAGAACTATATGTATGCGAAGGTGTTCTCTCAGTGACAAAACCATACATCTAGGAACTATATGCATGCGAAGGTGTTTTTTCAGTGATAAAACTATACATCTAGGAACTATATGTATGCGAAGATGTTTTTTCACTGATCAAACCATACATCTAGGAACTATATGTATGCGAAGGTGTTTTTTTCAGTGCTCAATCCATACGTCTAGAAAATATATATATGCGAAGGTGTTTTCTCAGTGATCAAACCATACATATAGGAACTATATGTATGCGAAGGTGTTTTTTCAGTGATAAAACCATGGTTGTTTTTTCAGTGATAAAACCGTACATCTAGGAACTATATGTATGCGAAGGTGGTTTTTTTCAGTAATAAAACTATACATCTAGGAACTATATGTATGCGAAGGTGTTCTCTCAGTGATCAAATAATACATCTAGGAACTATATGTATGCCAAGGTGTTTTCTCAGTGATAAAACCATACATCGAGGAACTATATGCAAGCGAAGGTGTTTTCTCAGTGATAAAACTATACATCTAGGAACTATATGTATGCGAAGGTGTTTTCTCAGTGATAAAACTATACATCTAGGAACTATATGTATGCGAAGGTGTTTTGTTTTTTTCAGTGATAAAACTATACATCTAGGAACTATATGTATGCGAAGGTGTTTTTTTCAGTGATCAAAGCATACATCTAGGAACTATATGAATGCGAAGGTGGTTCTTACAGTGATAAAACTATACATCTAGGAACTACATGAATGCGAAGGTGTTTTCTTCGGTGATAAAACCATACATCTAAGAACTATATGTATGCGAAGGTGTTTTTTCAGTGATAAAACTATACATCTAGGAACTATATGTATGCGAAGGTGTTTTTTTCAGTGATAAAACCATACATCTAAGAACTATATGTATGCGAAGGTGTTTTTTCAGTGATCAAACCATACATCTAGGAACTATATGTATACGAAGGTGTTTTTTTCAGTGATCAATCCATACATCAAGGAACTATATATATGCGAAGGTGTTTTCTCAGTGATCAAACCATACATCTAGGAACTATATGTATGCGAGGGTGTTTTTTCAGTGATAAAACCATGGTGGTTTTTTCAGTGATAGAACCATACATATAGGAACTATATGTATGCGAAGGTGGTTTTGTCAGTGATAAAACCATACATCTAGGAACTATATGTATGCGAAGGTGGTTTTTTTCAGTGATAAAACCATACATCTAGGAACAATATGTATGCGAAGGTGTTTTCTCAGTGATCAAACAATACATCTAGGAACTATATGTATGCGAAGGTGTTTTTTCAGTGATAAAACCATGGTTGTTTTCTCAGTGATAAAACCAGACATCTAGGAACTATATGTATGCGAAGGTGTTTTCTCAGCGATCAAATAATACATCTAGGAACTATATGTATGCGAAGGTGTTTCTCAGTGACAAAACCATACATCTAGGAACTTTATGTATGCGAAGGTGTTTTTTCAGGGATAAAACCATACATCTAGGAACTATATGTATGCGAAGGTGTTTTTTTCAGTGATCAAACCATACATCTAGGAACTATATGTATGCGAAGGTGTTTTTTCAGTGACAAAACCATACATCTAGGAACTATATGTATGCGGTGTTTTCTCAGTCATAAAACTATACATCTAGGAACTATATGTATGCGTAGGTGTTTTCTCAGTGATAAAACTATACATCTAGGAACTATATGTATGCGAAGGTGTTTTTTTCAGTGATCAAACCATACATCTAGGAACAATATGTATGCGAAGGGTTTTTTTTCAGTGATAAAACTATACATCTAGGAACTATATGTATGCGAAGGTGTTTTGTCAGTGATAAAACCATACATCTAGGAACTATCTGTATGCGAAGGTGTTTTTCTCAGTGATCAAACCATACATCTAGGAACTATATGTATACGAAGGTGTTTTTTTCTGTAATCAATCCATACATCTAGGAACTATATATATGCGAAGGTGTTTTCTCAGTGATCAAACCATACATCTAGGAACTATATGTATGCGAGGGTGTTTTTTCAGTGATAAAACCATGGTGGTTTTTTCAGTGATAGAACCATACATATAGGAACTATATGTATGCGAAGGTGGTTTTGTCAGTGATAAAACCATACATCTAGGAACTATATGTATGCGAAGGTGGTTTTTTTCAGTGACAAAACCATACATCTAGGAACTATATGTATGCGAAGGTGTTTTATCAGTGATCAAACGATACATCTAGGAACTATATGTATGCGAAGGTGTTTTTTCAGTGATAAAACCATGGTTGTTTTTTCAATGATAAAACCATACATCAAGGAACTATATGTATGCGAAGGTGTTTTCTCAGGGATCAAATCATACATGTAGGAACTATATGTATGCGAAGGTGTTTCTCAGTGACAAAACCATACATCTAGGAACTTTATGTATGCGAAGGTGTTTTTTCAGTGATAGAACCATACATCTAGGAACTATATGTATGCGAAGGTGTTTTTTTCAGTGATGAAACCATACATCTAGGAACTATATGTATGCGAAGGTGTTTTTTCAGTGATAAAACCATACATCTAGGAACTATATGTATGCGGTTTTTTCTCAGTGATAAAACTATACATCTAGGAACTATATGTATGCGTAGGTGTTTTCTCAGTGATAAAACTATACATCTAGGCACTATATGTATGCGAAGGTGTTTTTTTTCAGTGATCAAACCATACATCTAGGAACTATATGTATGCGAAGGTGTCTTTTCAGTGATAAAACTATACATCTAGGAACTATATGTATGCGAAGGTGTTTTCTCAGTGATAAAACCATATATCTAGGAAATATCTGTATGCGAAGGTGTTTTGCTCAGTGATCAAATCATACATCCAGGAATTATATGTATGCGAAGGTGTTTTTTTCAGTGATGAAACCATACATCTAGGAACTATGTGTATGCGAAGGTGTTTTTTCAGTGATAAAACAATACATCTAGGAACTATATGAATGCGAAGGTGTTTTTTCAGTGATCAAACCATACATCTAGGAACTATATGTATGCGAAGGTGTTTTGTCAGTGATAAAACCATACATCTAGGAACTATATGTATGCGAAGGTGTTTTCTCAGTGATAAAACCATACATCTAGGAAGTACATGTATGGGAAGGTGTTTTTTCAGTGATAAAACCATACATCTAGGAACTATATGCATGCGAAGGTGTTTTCTCAGTGACAAAACAATACATCTAGGAACTATATGTATGCGAAGGTGTTGTAGCAGTGATAAAACTATACATCTTGGAACTATATGTACGCGAAGGTGTTTTTTTTTTTCAGTGATAAAACTATACATCTAGGAACTATATGTATGCGAAGGTGTTTTTTCACTGATAAAACCATACCTCTAGGAACTATATGTATGCGAAGGTAGTTCTTTCAGTGATAAAACTATACATCTAGGAACTATATGTATGCGAAGGTGTTTTTTTCAGTGATAAAACCATACATCTTGGAACTATATGTATGCGAAGGTGTTTTTTCAGTGATAAAACCATACATCTAGGAACTATATGTATGCGAAGGTGTTTTCTCAGTGATCAAACCATGCATCTAGGAACTATATGTATGCGAAGGTGTTTTTTTCAGTGATCAATCCATACATCTAGGAACTATATATATGCGAAGTTGTTTTCTCAGTGATCAAACCATACATCTAGGAACTAAATGTATGCGAAGGTGTTTTTTCAGTGATAAAACCATGGTTGTTTTTTCAGTGATAGAACCATACATGTAGGAACTATATGTATGCGAAGGTGGTTTTGTCAGTGATAAAACCATACATCTAGGAACTATATGTATGCGAAGGTGGTTTTCATCAGTGATAAAACCATACATCTAGGAACTATATGTATGCGAAGGTGTTTTCTCAGTGATCAAACCATACATCTAGGAACTATATGTATGCGAAGGTGTTTTCTCAGTGATCAAACCATACATCTAGGAACTATATGTATGCGAAGGTGTTTTTTCAGTGATCAAACCATAGATCTAGGAACTATATGTATGCGACGGTGTCTTTTCAGTGATAAAACCATGGTGGTTTTTTCAGTGATAAAACCATACATCTAGGAACTTTATGTATGCGAAGTGTTTCTCAGGATCAAATCATACATCTAGGAATTATATGTATGCGAAGGTGGTTTTTTCAGTGATTAAGCCATCCATCTAGGAACTATATGTATGCGAAGGTGTTTTCTCAGTGATCAAATCATTCATCTAGGAACTATATGTATGCGTAGGTGTTTTCTCAGTGATCAAACCATACATCTAAGAATTATATGTATGCGAAGGTGTTTCTCAGTGATAAAACCATAGATCTAGGAACTATATGTATGCGAAGGTGTTTTCTCAGTGATAAAACCATACATCTAGGAACTATATGTATGCGAAGGTGTTTTTTCAGTGATAAAACCATTCATCTAGGAGCTATATGTATGCGAACGTGTTTTTTCAGTGATAAAACCATGCATCTAGGAACTATATGTATGCGAAGGTGTTTTTCTTGAGTGATCAAACCATACATCTTGGAACTATATGTATGCGAAGGTGTTTTTTCAGTGATCAAACCATACATCTAGGAACAATATGTATGCGAGGCTGTTTTCTCAGTGATTAAACCATACATCTAGGAACTATATGTATGTGAAGGTTTTTTTTTTTCAGTGAGAAAACCCTACATCTAGGAACTATATGTATGCGAAGGTGGTTTTTTCAGTGATTAAACTATACATCTAGGAACTATATGTATGCAAAGGTGTTTTCTCAGTGATCAAATCATACATCTAGGAACTATATGTATGCGAAGGTGTTTTCTCAGGGATCAAATCATTCATCTAAGAACTATATGTATGCGTAGGTGTTTTGTCAGTGATAAAACCATACATTTAGGAACTATATGTATGCGAAGGTGTTTTTTTCAGTGATAAAACCATACATCTAAGAACTATATGTATGCGAGGGTGTTTGTTTCAGTGATCAAACCATAGATCTAGGAACTATATGTATGCGAAGGTGTTTCTTCAGTGATAAAACCATACTTCTAGGAACTATATGTATGCGAAGGTGTTTTTTCAGTGATAAAACCATACATCTAGGAACTATATGTATGCGGTGTTTTCTCAGTGATCAAACTATACATCTAGGAACTATATGTATGCGTAGGTGTTTTCTCAGTGGTAAAACTATACATCTAGGAACTATATGTATGCGAAGGTGTTTTTTCAGTGATCAAACCATACATCTAGGAACTATATGTATGCGAAGGTGTTTTTTTCAGTGATAAAACTATACATGTAGGAACTATATGTATGCGAAGGTGGTTTTTTCAGTGATAAAACCATACATCTAAGAACTATATGTATGCGAAGGTGTTTTTTCAGTGATAAAACCATACGTCTAGGAACTATATGTATGCGATGGTGTTTTTTCAGTGATAAAACCATACATCTAGGAACTATATGTATGCGGTGTTTTCTCAATGATAAAACTATACATCTAGGAACTAGATGTATGCGTACGTGTTTTCTCAGTGATAAAACTATACATCTAGGAACTATATGTATGCGAAGGTATTTTTTCTGTGATCAATCCATACATGTAGGAACTTTATGTATGCGAAGGTGTTTTTTTCAGTGATAAAACTATACATCTAGGAACTATATGTATACGAAGGTGGTTTTTTCAGTGATAAAACCATACATCTAAGAACTATATGTATGCGAAGGTGTTTTTTCAGTGATAAAACCATACATCTAGGAACTATATGTATGCGAAGGTGTTTTCTCAGTGATCAAATCATACATCTAGGAACTATATGTATGCGAAGGTGTTTTCTCAGTGATCAAACCATACATCTAAGAACTATATGTATGCGAAGGTGTTTTCTCAGTGATAAAACCATACATCTAGGAACTATATGTATGCAAAGGTGTTTACTCAGTGATAAAACCATGGTGTTTTTTTCAGTGATAAAACCATACATCTAGGAAATATATCTATGCGAAGGTGTTTTTTCATTGATAAAACCATGGTGATTTTTGCAGTGATAATGCCATACATCTAGGAACTATATGTATGCGAAGGTGGTTTTTTTCAGTGATTAAACCATACATCTAGGGACTATATGTATGCGAAGGTGTTTTCTCAGGGATCAAATCATACATCTAGGAACTATATGTATGCGAAGATGTTTTCTCAGTGATAAAACCATACATCTAGGTACTATATGTATGCGAAGGTGTTTTTTTCAGTGATCAAACCATACATCTAGGAACTATTTGTATGCGAAGGTGTTTTTTTCAGTGATCAAACCATACATCTAGGAACTATATGTATGCGAAGGTGTTTTTTCAGTGATAAAACCATACATCGAGGAACTATAGGTATGCGAAGGTGTTTTTTCAGTGATCAAACCATGCATCTGGGAACTATATGTATGCGGTGTTTTCTCAGTGATAAAACTATACATGTAGGAACTATATGTATGCGTAGGTGTTTTCTCAGTGATAAAACTATACATCTAGGAACTATATGTATGCGAAGGTGTTTTTTCAGTGATAAAACCATACATCTAGGAACTATATGTATGCGAAGTTTTTTTTTCAGTGATAAAACTATACATGTAGGAACTATATGCATGCGAAGGTATTTTTTTCAGTGATAAAACCATACATCTAGGAACTATATGTATGCGAAGGTGTTTTCTTGGTGATAAAACCATACATCTAGGAACTATATGTATGCGAAGTTGTTTTCTCAGTGATAAAACTATACATCTAGGAACTATATGCTTGCGAAGGTGTTTTCTCAGTGATAAAACCATACATCTAGGAACTATATGTATGCGAAGGTATTTTTTCAGTGATCAAACCATACATCTAGGAACTATATGTATGCGAAGGTGTTTTTTTCAGTGATAAAACCATACATCTAGGAACTATATGTATGAGAAGGTGTTTTTTTTCAGTGATAAAACCATACATCTAGGAACTATATGTATGCGAGGGTGTTTTTTTAGTGATAAAACCATGGTGGTTTTTTCAGTGATAAAACTATACATCTAGGAACTATATGTATGTGAAGGTGGTTTTGTCAGTGATAAAACCATACATCTAGGAACTATATGTATGCGAAGGTGGTTTTTTCAGTGATTAAGCCATCCATCTAGGAACTATATGTATGCGAAGGTGTTTTCTCAGTGATCAAATCATTCATCTAGGAACTATATGTATGCGTAGGTGTTTTCTCAGTGATCAAACCATACATCTAAGAATTATATGTATGCGAAGGTGTTTCTCAGTGATAAAACCATAGATCTAGGAACTATATGTATGCGAAGGTGTTTTCTCAGTGATAAAACCATACATCTAGGAACTATATGTATGCGAAGGTGTTTTTTCAGTGATAAAACCATTCATCTAGGAGCTATATGTATGCGAACGTGTTTTTTCAGTGATAAAACCATGCATCTAGGAACTATATGTATGCGAAGGTGTTTTTCTTGAGTGATCAAACCATACATCTTGGAACTATATGTATGCGAAGGTGTTTTTTCAGTGATCAAACCATACATCTAGGAACAATATGTATGCGAGGCTGTTTTCTCAGTGATTAAACCATACATCTAGGAACTATATGTATGTGAAGGTTTTTTTTTTTCAGTGAGAAAACCCTACATCTAGGAACTATATGTATGCGAAGGTGGTTTTTTCAGTGATTAAACTATACATCTAGGAACTATATGTATGCAAAGGTGTTTTCTCAGTGATCAAATCATACATCTAGGAACTATATGTATGCGAAGGTGTTTTCTCAGGGATCAAATCATTCATCTAAGAACTATATGTATGCGTAGGTGTTTTGTCAGTGATAAAACCATACATTTAGGAACTATATGTATGCGAAGGTGTTTTTTTCAGTGATAAAACCATACATCTAAGAACTATATATATGCGAGGGTGTTTGTTTCAGTGATCAAACCATAGATCTAGGAACTATATGTATGCGAAGGTGTTTCTTCAGTGATAAAACCATACTTCTAGGAACTATATGTATGCGAAGGTGTTTTTTCAGTGATAAAACCATACATCTAGGAACTATATGTATGCGGTGTTTTCTCAGTGATGAAACTATACATCTAGGAACTATATGTATGCGTAGGTGTTTTCTCAGTGGTAAAACTATACATCTAGGAACTATGTGTATGCGAAGGTGTTTTTTCAGTGATCAAACCATACATCTAGGAACTATATGTATGCGAAGGTGTTTTTTTCAGTGATAAAACTATACATGTAGGAACTATATGTATGCGAAGGTGGTTTTTTCAGTGATAAAACCATACATCTAAGAACTATATGTATGCGAAGGTGTTTTTTCAGTGATAAAACCATACGTCTAGGAACTATATGTATGCGATGGTGTTTTTTCAGTGATAAAACCATACATCTAGGAACTATATGTATGCGGTGTTTTCTCAATGATAAAACTATACATCTAGGAACTAGATGTATGCGTACGTGTTTTCTCAGTGATAAAACTATACATCTAGGAACTATATGTATGCGAAGGTATTTTTTCTGTGATCAATCCATACATGTAGGAACTTTATGTATGCGAAGGTGTTTTTTTCAGTGATAAAACTATACATCTAGGAACTATATGTATACGAAGGTG
>JAECUM010044437.1:0-21167 GCA_016617855.1 Megalonaias nervosa | reverse complement strand
CACGTTGCTAGGAAACAGTGGCTTAGGAGGTCGTACCATGGCAGAAATTGTGCGAGAGAACCGAGAGCTAAGAAGACGTGTACGATGTGAATTATGTCAAAACATACGCAGGTGTGTGGTTTTATGTCATGCGGTCATTTGATAACCTGTTCGGGATGTGAATCTCGTATGGAACAAAAATGTCCTATTTGCAGAAGTGACATTTCATACAGGATAGAAGTTAAAACTGCATAGAACTTGTGTACGGGATTATTCTGAATTCCTCGATGTTTTAAATATATTGCCATTCATGCACCAATTTTTCTATTAATCTATCCAGCCACACATAAATACATGCATACACACAAATACATACATACATACATACATACATACATACATACATACATACATACATATATACATACATACATCCATACATACATACATACATACATAACCATGCCAGTGTCGCCTGGTTTCAAACATGCGATTCGTGACGTTAGACGTACTAAACTATCGACTTCGCGTATGCCGACTGATTATGTTTTACTTTAGTTTCACTACCTTTCTATACTAGTTGAATGATCATGCTTTATTGTAATTAATCACTCCAGAAGAATCGTCAAGTGCAGTTCAAAGCTTTTGTAGATGCACTCTAGGAAATACTTTCAACTCTTTGGTTCAAGCTCGTCCACTACGTTCAGATCAATTTTGGGACTTACTAAATCGTATGATATCCATATATTTAGAGAGGCATTATCTGTATTTCATCAAATTCGCGCAATAATGATTAATAGTTTCTTTATTCTAGGATATTTTATAGGATGATATGGTAAGCATGAGCCAAATATATGTAAATATATAAGAAATTACTATCAGAGAGAAATAGACAGGTGGTTAAAAAATCCTTTTTGTTATATTAATTTGCATCACCCTTTAACAAGTAGGAAAATTACATCAGAGGTAATGAGGAATGAAGTGTTTGTTTCACATTCTATTAAATATTGATTAAGAGCCGAGTACACTCCATAAAAATGTTTTGGGGTCCATGTGTCATGCCTGAATAATATTAAATTGTTTCAGTAACATAGTGTGTACCAGACACAGTGCATGAACACGGATAGACCTATATAAATATTATATGCAAACTACGTTCGAATGTTTAGCGGAATAGGCTCCTAAACATAGGAATAATTCTAATCGGAATCAAATTTTGCCATATTTCTTCTGTTATCTTTTTACGCTCTAGAAACGTTGTGGCGCACAAAACACCACAATGACCCTGATTTTCAGGACACCCGATACATGAGTTAAATACAGTCTACCTTGAGAATGTCGAACTTATTTCATACTCTATGATTGGAATATGAAATACAACTTAAATTCCTTCATAACCAAACTTTTATCTTATTATACATCAATGTATCACTGTGATCAGTTTTTGGATTCAGATCATACCTATAAATAATATTTTCTAAGTTGTTTACTAAGCCGTTTAATAAAGATAGTCCTCAGTTTTTAAAAATTACTCTCGATAATACGTTTCATTGGTTATGCTTTGAATATGGTCATGTGGCATTTTCCTGGTTGTTGCAATTAACACACTTAATCAAATATATTTTCATTTATTCAGACTGCAAGCTCCTAAAAGATTTATTACATTTTACTTCGTGTATATGCTAACTTTGATCGCCCCAAGAAACAATTCTACTGAAGAGGGTTTTATATGTAATCAATCCACTATCCAGCCAACGTCTCGTGTAATTCGAAAATGCTTATGGGTGCATTCAAACTCTTGGACTTACCTCCGTCGTGCCTTCAAAATAACCTTATACCCACTCTCCGACAAAAGAACCCTTATCAAAATACTCTTTGGAGCCATAATTTATCTTTTAATTGTTTTAAACATGTATCACAACTAAAGAACATTTCGGAACCACGAACGTCTGTAGTGTCTCGTGGACTAAAACATTTTTAGAAAGTATTAGGCAAAGTGGTAATATAGATCAAACTTGGCTTTGATAAAAGTTGGTCCTTGTGTTTGAGGCGTATTCTGCGCGACATTTTAGCGACATACAAACTGTATTGAGTGTATCCACCATATTGTGATTGTTTCCAATTATGTAAAGAAAACTATCTGTAATCCATCTGATCCATGGTACAGGCGAACATCCTTGTCAATATAAATCCGAATTATTGAAACAACATACATTTCAACCCAAAGCAGAGCATATTGTGGACAATGATTAGCATAGGAACACGTCCACATAATCAAGTTTAGAGGTAAACAATTTAGAGTCCAGACAAGCAATCTAGTGTTTACATTTGATAACGTTGAAATCAATAAAATTGTTTATGAAAACAATATAAATTTCACATTGAAAGCCGTAGATTTTGCATTGTAATGTATTTGCATAAAAATATAATAAACGTACAATTTTTGCTTTGCAATAATCAATATGTTTATTTCTGGTAAAAATAAATAATAGATAACGATCATGAAGAAACGAGTGCATTGTAGGTTAATATACCTTTACACATTCTCATAATTTATTTCTTTGTTATGAAGGCAAAAGTTCGCATAACTCCATTTAAATATTTCAAGACATCTAAATCAGGACAACCCTCTAGTGGCAAAGGTTTTAGTAACAAACTGTAAACATGCCATAGTTTCAGTGTCGTAAAATTACCCAAAAATATCGTGTGGATCAGCCTTCGTCCTTAAATTTGTCTGTTAGTATACGCCTTTCTATGTTTAAGCAAAGAACTGTAAACAAAACCGTGATTTGATGATAAGATTCGTTTTGTTGTGTTTCTTCATAATTTATATCAGTCCTGCCGTCAGTATGGTTCCAATATAGAAATATGTATTATATAATTCTCTGTTTGGAGCCGATGTTTTTATTTGCACATTCTAATAAACAAATCATTCTTTTCCTCGACTAATAACTTACTAAACGATAGATCGAAGATGAAATCAGTCATGTTATATTTAGATATTATCAAATATGTCTACAGGAAATGGATGCATGTTATGGTTCATTTTGACATAGAACTTAATTTTCATTGCAAGACCTTGCACTTGATTTTGTGCTGAGTCGGGTGTCTTTGATTTGCAGCAATTCTTTTATTTGGCTTGAAAATAGAGAAACATATCTTCCTCTTGCCAAATTGGAATTCACGTTATGTTATTTGCAATAAATGCATTAAAACACCGAATTATCACAGCAAGTACTTGTTCATTATTTGAGGTTTGAGCCAGGACACAACACGGTACTTGATTAGGGCTGGTCGGATGATAAGATTCGAACCCGCACCCTTTTGGTCGTGTGTCAGCAAGTTAAGCTAAGATATTGCATAAAATTACAAGTATAGCCGTATGACTTTCTCTACTAATGACTAGCAGTTTTTAAAGAGAAATCTTTATTCAAAGAAAAATTTCCACTCTCGAGTGTCCACCGATTAACGAAATAACGTTTCATTCATAAACATTGGACTTTCAAACAGATAGAAATTGGTGATAGATTCATTGCATATGAAACATACTGCGCTTAAAACCAAAATTCTAGTTATCTGAATATGTTATAATTGTTTGATACTTTGTATATTAGATTTTGTAGGTTCGCATACATCAAATCACATCGTAGTAATCATATCTCTCTTAGTCTGTATAGACAAATATTATTGACTCATATATCACATATTCTTGGCATAGTCAACGAGCTCTACTTTGTTTTCCAGTCACCTTGAGAAGATTATAACTATTCCGCAGAGGTCACTATCATAGTGTAGACTTTCAACGTTGCGGCTATGGCAACAACAACAAATAAATGATAAGTGAGTGCATTTATTTTGAGTGTTGCCCTTTACGTGTTGTGCAAAAGCAGCAGTAGATTTAAAGTCTCTGCAGTTCCTCGAGCATATATTCTGATTTTAACTTAGCCATCTCTCCATTTGTAAGGCATCATTCAACTTAGAATTTTGTAAGGAATTTCTCAATATTGATCACAACGCAGATTTTGATGTGTGTGGATGTTGATTTATATTAATATGCACAGCTAATTTACAGCTAATGTGTTTCAAAATATATTCATTGATCATGCAGATAGGATAGTCTTAAACGTAAGTTGGGTGAAAGGTTATATCACTCATAGATCACATACTTATGACCGTATGATAGTTGCCGCCTTAAAATCTGCAACATCTATTGGCCAAACAAGATATCCAATGTGAACCGAAATGAAAAGACAGGATGTAACAACATTTCATCCAAGATCAAAATATGCAGGATCAAATGGCTCTGACACCTAATGAGGATTTCCCAAGAACAGACACCCAAGGTATCCCTCAGATGGACACCAGCTGGTGAAAGGCTAGAAGATAAGATCTATTTATGATTTGTAAAATGTTCAACGACAATTAATTGTTTTACTACACAGACTGCGTGGAGTAGTGATACCGTTTCCGATCTGGAAACAAATTACAAAACAAAATAATATATAAAATGAAGGTTTAGGAATCACAAATTCCAGAAGTCTTGAAAGTGCAAATGCAGTAACTTTTTTATTATGTACTTATTTCCTTATTCTACCTATGACTTAATTATAAAATCACTACAAGAAACAAAGTAATTGAATTTATGTTGCATTCCAAAATAAATACACAGCAGTAGATTAATCAATACACAATAGCGGTATTAATGTGCACATAGCACCGTCAGCGACCATTGAACTTCGTCGCGCACTAGCCATTAGTTTAAAAAAAAAAATGTCGTTTTAATCTATCTAAATGTGAATTTTAGAGTCTTTTTGTGAATTAATGCGCATTGCTCTGGAATGGATGGAGTTTGGTTCTTTTTGTCGATTCTACTCAGTTCGCTGATTATGGACTATATTTAGCTGTGTCAATTCCACACGAAGTACATGTGATTTCATCAGGGAGGGACGTGTCTTGTCTCAGCTGCGTGTATGTTTCTGTTCTGTTATAAAATGTTTGGAATCATATTGTGGCAAAAATATCAACTCTTTCAATCAAAAGAATCATAAAGGCGCTATGGAATATCACGTTTATTTTATTTTGCGTGCAGTAAGGGGAATGTTATTGCAGTTGGAAAAACAGGCAAAATTACAGTACAATGTCGTGGTGTTTAATCAAGGTTCAGAACCCATGACATAGCTCATGTAATTCGGATTTGCTGAGCTAAGTTCTTTTTGAGTAAAATCAAAGATATAAGTCTATTTTTACATCTCTTATTACAAGATAAGGAGGACATGTTTATGCCTAGTCACTTGCATGCTATTGTGCTATTTGTAGGGACCCCAGCTATATTATGACCTGTATGGCGTCTATCGCTAGCCTAAATCCGAAACATCCTATCACAAAGGTTAGCTTGGAAAATTGCAAAGCAGCTGGTGTGTGACAGCCCATTTAGCCAGGTGAAATAAGAATTCTTCGTAGTCTTGGTTTACCTTTCTACCAAAACCTTCAATTGCATTTTCTTTCTCGAGTTTAGTAGTTTGACGTATAAAATGTTACGTCTCAGACAAATAAGCGAGACCCCTTTCCCTCAGAATGCTTTTCTATGATATTTGTGTATACTCCAGAGATCACTAGTCAAAATCTGAAACATCCCATTTACGAAACGTTACGAACATTTCTCTTAAATTATTGTTTAAATATCAGAATGATATTTTCATTACTGAGACTCTCACGTTTGTTGTGGACACTGCGAATACCACGCTCATTCGTTTGCTTCTCTGGAAGTTTCATTTGTGACTCAGTAAACTCGTCCACATTACTCTCTTTATCATCTCTACCTTCAAATAGACGAAACAGGTTCTTTAGTTCATCCACAAAGAAAGCTAATAAACTAAAACCTACAGCGCCTACTACATGAGTGTACATGTTTTGTTTACAAAGTAGTTCCTCATACACTGTACTATATTTTAGACTCACGTGTCGTGCAGTATTAAGGTGTTCAGTATCGCAAAATACTGAATGAGTCTGACAACGTCAAGCAAACGTAGATCAAATAAGTATCTCTCTCTCTCTCTATATATATATATATATATATATATATATATATATATATATATAGCCATATATATATATATATATATATATATATATATATATATATATATATATATATACATACATACATGTGTGTGTATTTTGATACAAGGGATGATGAATGCAATATAAAAGGCTCCTATATCTCAAGCTGTGTAAACAAAAAGGACATTACAGATATAATCAGAACCTAAACTTGAAATAATTTCCATCATAAAAATGCTGGTAAGGCCAGGTGTGAAATAAGTTGTAATATATCTGTAAGGTTATTCTATAGTCAGTAAATATTGCATGCAAAACAATATTCAAAGATTAAGTGTCTTTACAATCATCTTTATTCAGATCAAAAAAGCGGTAATTAGCAATTTTGTCCATTGTTTAATATAACATAAAATGAACATTCTTTTTATCAAATAAACAAAGATATGACACTCAATGTCAGCTAATGTATATTATTTAGTCAACAATACAAACCCGTATACAGCTGTCATCAGTGAATCATAGCTGGTACAATCACAATAGGACATGCGTTGACTGATTATTGTATTTTCTTGATTGCATTATTCTACTCTTTTGATCAGAACAGTTGAAATTTCCGAAGGAAAATCAATAATTGCAAACGAAAAACAAAACATTCAGTCAAGCAAACATAAGTGGACGAATATCAAGTTTCAGCTTCAAACATATCTTGAATGATCGAAATCATGGCAATTACTAAACTGTGTGGTTTTTTCTTTCATGAACATTGCTTATTTATAGGAGCCAATTTTTGGAGCGAAACCGAAACAAAAGAATTATAATTCATTATTATTAATTGTAAGATCTTGATGAACTAGCGATTGTTGAAATCTATTTTTCAGGAAATAAACTTGTATTAATAAAAAGAACGCTAACAAAATATAGTCAAAATTAACTAACTTACACTGCAAAAATTCAAACTCAAGCAGTTAAGATTGGTAAATTATACCTGTCTCAAAAAGGCATGCAAATATATGATTTTGTTTATCGTCCTTGTATCTTCTTCCGATGGAAAAAAAAGAATATATATATATATATATATATATATATATATATATATATATATATATATATATATAGTATATATATATATATACATATATATATATATATATATATTGTTACGTATCGGCTCGTTTAAAGTAACACAAAGAAAAGAGTGACTACAACAAGCTTTGTAAATTTTAACAAAAATAATTTTTTTCACTAGAAAACAAGGTGAAAAGGTAAAAATATGAAACAAGACTTACGATTTACGAAGAAGATCCAAAAATTTGTTCTAAAATTCTGTGAATAAACAGTACTAAATTGACGTAGTCTGAATCTCAATTCCGTTCCAAGATGGCGGATGATGACGTCAGACGAAGGTTAAACACAAATGTCCAGAATTTTCACTGTGAATCACAATTTGTATTGTCCTGTTCCAATTTAGAATTAATTTCGGCAAATGTTTTTGTCCAAAGCCAGTTGTGTAGTTCTCCAGGGAAAATAATTATTATTTAAAAGGTAGATGAAGTACAGTTATTGTCAATAACAAAACACATATTATTCTTCATACGTACGAACGAACAACCCTTTCCAGCACAAAAGAACACCTTCTTCTTAAGGTATTTAGAAACTCTATAAGATGTTACGATGTGACTCTCTAAGATGTTAAAATATGACTCTAGACTAGTTCGCAGGTACCTGAGTATTTTAAAGCAAACTCATACGTCATTTCATGTGCACGCATGAAGAAATCGTGGAGATTTCGAAATATCGCCAACGTAGTATAGAATGTCAACAAATATTAGTAGTAATGACCGTGGTCACAACCAATCATTTACATAGCTATTTCCGACTGTTTACTTGAATCGACAAAACGGTCATGCAAAAATCGTGCTTACGCGAGTCACATTTACGTTCTAAATAAACACGACGTTCCTAACAAAATATCAGACCCTGCGAACATAATCATCATCACAATAATAATTACATTTAATGATATAAAAATGAAATAAAAATGAAATAAAAAGATTTAGAAAGAATTCAAATTTTAACACACATGTAATTTAACTACAGGGTCGTAACAATATATACAGCTTAAGAGCAAAGTGAGTGAATTTGGTTACGTTTTATAGGTTAATATAATATGAAGATTATTTTAAATATATGTGATTTCTATTTCTTTATTATGCAACTACACGGAAGTATTGTTATTTTAACAATTTCTTACTCTATCGAGATAAAAACTTTAAGCTCAGGCCAGTTTCCATAGAACTATAAATGTCTTTCAAATGGGTGTATTGTATTGTATACCATCTTTTGTGGAATGCTAGTAACAAGAAGATTATTGTTATTATACATTTTAACTTAAAAAATCTAAATTTTCACTTTAGAACTTTTAATTCTTTAAATGATGTGATTTTATCTTGAATGAAAGGAATTGGAGCTCAAAATAAATAGAGATGATATCATCAAATTATTTTTCAAAGAGAGCAAATTAAATGAAACCTATTTAGAAATAATTCAATCTGTGATGGTTGCATTTTTTGCATAATTATATTATAGTTTTGAGTAGATTTCAGCAATCATGGTGCGAAATGCTACAAGATAATTGCAATATTAAGTTGGGTGTTCAATGACCAGAGCTGCGTTTAATTAATCTTTGAAATGATGGTTCAACGCAAGAGGCACAAGAATAAACATTATCTGATGCACTTTTAGATGAAATGCACGTGTCAATACCTATACAATTACACGCTACACACAACAGAGAGAAGCTTATATGTTTTCTTCTCTGTCCACAACATGGTTGCAAAAATCAAACTGAACGGTGACAGCAGAATTTGTGAACAACATAATATGCCACTAAAGTGGAAAACATAATATACTTTCTAATTAAACAGAAGACACTTCAATACGTGAATTACATACTTTCTCCTATAAACCCCGAATCTCAGAATATTTATTATAAGCATGTGATAATTTACAAATACAGTAAGAACTAAATTAGTTTTGCTTGTGTTAATTTGTATTGTTTCTTTAACTGTTGGGTATATTTATACTACAGTACACTCTTACAGTTAAAAAACCATATTCTAATAACAGACCTTACATCTCTACTTTAGACTTCAGTTCCATAGGAAGGAATTTGATTTTTGAAATATTCAACTTAATTACAATAGATGGTTCTTGATCTTTCAAACTCACTAATGCAAATATCGTCCGAAATATAATTTCTTCTCATTCAGTGATGCCAACTGTCATTAGCAAATATTCCAATTTGTTCACCTGAGTTTGTCATTAAAAGACAGAAATATGGTGGTGATAATGGTAGTGCGTATGGTTGGTAATACCATCAAGAATTGTTGCGAACATAATAAGCACGTTTGTGGGAAAAATATGCTCATATAAAGAAATAAGCTGTTGTGTTACGGTCCATGCCTCAATGCAAGATCCTGTAAAATTAGTAAGAACATAAGCATGTTTGCATAAATGGCAAGCTTTTATGGACAAACTGTATTAATACATATACATTAATATATGTACAAGATTAGACATATAACTCCTGCATGTCCATCAAGTCGGCATTGCGAAAAATACATATTGGAAGGAGTGTGTTTCACTGGAATTATTAAATTGTTTATTTAAAGCTTAAATTTACATATCATTGACAAAATACTTGGAAAAAAGTATATGAAGAAGGCTTGAGCGGATAGAAATCCCCTATTTAGAACAAATTTTCTTTTTATATATATTAAACAAACAAATCAAGCGATCAGTATTTTCCACTATAAAGATATATATGGATGACAAGAAGTGTCTATTGAATTAAGGTTTCACCGTAACCAAGCTTGATGAAATAAGACTTTATTGCATGCCTTATAAACTAATCAATTAGTACGTGTACCCATATTCTTGGTATAACTTTCCTTCTTTAAGAAAGCAAATTTGCCTTTGCTGCTAATAATCCTCAACCGGACCACATGCTGACCATATATATGTCTTCCATTTTTGGTTTATTTGTGGAATGTTAAGGACTAGATGCTATTTAATTCCCATTATTTTTCTGTTTTAGTAAATAATCATACACATGTGAAAAAGAATTTTATAATGTATGTAATAGCAAGTTTATTGACTGTGTATTCAGAAATATTGGTCTGTTGTCTCAGTAATGTAGAATGCCCCGTACAAGCTCAGACATTCTCTGAGCAAAGACCATAGGCAGAACATTCCCAATACAAGTACGCAATAACCTAGGACTATTATTGAAGTCAATAAAGCTGTATTTGTTATTTATATTATTTAAGACATAATTCAGCAAAAGTCAATACTATTCCGTTTCCTCTAATTTCAAGCAAGTAACAGTTCTCTAGAACAAAGGACGGCGCATCCATCGATCCATCCAATTGACTAATTATTGTTTTTTCTTGATTCTGTGATTCAACTCTTTTGATCTGAACAGTTGAAACTTCTGAAGAATAAAAATAATTACAAACGTAAAACAAAACCTTCAAGCAAACATAATATAATACAATCACGAACTGGATGAATACCAAGTTTCAGCTTCAAATATGAATTAAAAGATACAATCTATGCCTTTACATTCATAGCAATTAAATGGAAAATGAATAAACATACCGTAAGGATATGAAATTTTCTGTGCCTAACAATACGCAATACTTTTGTATGTTTGATGACAATTTACTACAATCATGATTACTAAAATTGCATATAAGTTTTTAGCTCTTCCTTCAAACCAACACCCACATATTATGAGACAACCTCTCAAGAAAATGGACAAATTAGTATATATCTAGCAGGTATGAGTTGTTGCGTATCAACAAAGTACTTCTTTACAGCCATTACTTTTGGAAGACAATTTCCTCATTGGTGTTCTCTCTGTTTTCTTTACTTCGCTGGGATCCCATAGCCACTCAGAAAAGACATTATTATCATCGTGAAGAGTTAAAACTTAACTGCCTAAATACAATAAAATACCCTAAAAAGTGAATGCATTATATTAACATTTAATCTTTGATCATATTCTTTAATTCTAAGGTAAAATCTAAATATTATAAAAGGCTTTCTGGAATGTAAGCAATTCAGTTACTTACAGTGGTCCCTCACAATAAGGCTCCCAGCTTGATTGTGTTAGACATAACTCAGACATGGTCACAGGTCACACAACATTTTTTAAAATTACTACATAATTTAGTTTGTTTCATTTTAGTTCTAGGCGTATTATAACCAATCGTCATTATGTGACATCATGAAGTATAGTCTATAATTAGGCGAATTTGCATGAATCATTCCCATGATTACATGGCCTTGCTCGTTATGTATCCCAGCATAAAGTACCATTGCATATATCATGATACCCCTCCTTCTTGATCAGTATTAAAAACGTTGCAAGGAAAACAAACGTTTATTTTCATTTTATATTTCAAACATTCCAATCAATAACCTAAACAATATAAGGAAGAATAAAGCTGAATTAAGTTTCTCGTCACACACGAAAAAAACCTTATATAGTTGTCAGATTATTGAAACCAACTATAGAAACCTGCAGCTTTTCACTGTGACAAGATAGCGTACTGAATCTTTATGTAACTTCAAAATTGTATCAAGGTACTCAGAAACACTTGACTCGAAATCATATTAGAATAAAAATTAAATCAAACGTACTAACAGCCGACATTCAGCCAAACGTCATCTTGTCATACAACCTGAATGGGCAAATCAACTTTACGGTATGGGATATTACTAGTTTCATAGCTAACGAGCTTACTTACACTATTTTGACACATCACAGAAACCATCCGAACAATATACTATCAGAATGATACAAAATGTACATTGATGGAAATATGTCATGCATTTGAAAGTTTAAGGACATTAATGGCGGTTTTTCTATTGCTGATAGAATCTTACAGATGCAAAGTTACGAAACAGTAAAACTAATTTGCAAAAGTAGACTTGCTGCAATTAAATGAAAATGAATGAAAAACCATAATTTCCATCGTCACTCCTTCAGATTTCTGGACTGTATTTAGCTTCAGTAATTGACAGACTTATTTGTGTTGCCGCGACTTATTGAACCATGAAAAGGCAATTATCTTCAAGTCATCTAGATTGAAACATTTAATACTATCACAAGTTTATTATTATCACTAGTATTTATATTTTTCCACATTCTGTAAAGTTTCATAAACTCAAAGTGTATTGGGGCATAACCTTTAGTTAGATCATGAACATTTTATGATAATACAAAAACAATATTTATACTTCACCCGAAATATGTACATAGCACATATGTATATGTTATGATGACACAAACACCATATTTAAGCTGTACCCGAATTAAGTACATGAAACGTATGCACATTTTATGATAATACAAACACCATATTTACACTTCACGAAAAACATGAACATGTTATGATAATAGAAATAACATACTTTCGCTAAAAAAATATTAAAAAAACTATATAATATTTAACATCTTTCTTGAAACTCTGGCATGTGGATCATTTAATACCTTTTAACCGGTTATACGAAAATTACTCTCACAGTTAAGATGAAAGGTTGTGTAAAAAGTCTTTTCTCTTCATGTTATAAAATATCACAGGGGAATTTCTACATTAGGGCGTACTTTAAATGTATCTATCTGATTTTTATACAGAAAATTAAATAAATATCACAGTGAATCATTATCAGTAGTGATTATATACCATCTTAAACACAGTCCGCTTTTCCAAACAAAATCTAATATCTGAACAGAATAAGATCTTGCAAGCTAAAGTGGTAGGAACTATGCATAAAAGCTTCAAGCAATGCAAATATATTCAATATATATTGAAACTATATACATATAAAAGGACAATAAGCAACAACGGCAGTAAAAGTAACGCATTCATGGCCAACTGGCAAAAGACAACTATTAATTATTAATTTCAGTCCATTCATATTAAGATATTAAGTTTTCGTACAGCCAATGGAAGTTTTCCATGTATCAATACTCACTAACACGTTCTAGTGTGTTGTGATTAATGAAGTTATAGTGCTCACTAAATTTGCAACTATGATACCATTTAGAATACAAAGGGATTACCTGACATGTCATGCATACCATTTTCTGCATCACATCATTGTACACACGTATTTCCACTGACGATTTCTCCACCGTCTATCTATCTATCTATCTATCTATCTATCTATCTATATATATATATATATATATATATATATATATATATATATATATATATATATATATATATATATATATATATACATACATGCATACCCATATCTACATTTCTATCCTGTATTCCGTTACTTTTAACATTCATGGTTGCTCCTTAATCTCTCGTACTTCAGATATTCAGGCTAAATCTGGTTTATTAACAACTCTACCAAGACATTCCTTTTATAATTTGAAGACTCTTTATTCGAACATAATTTCTTCTTATCAATCATGCAACCTCTCTGCATTCATTTATACAGCTTCAGTCTTTTCAGTCGTTGAGTGGACTGACTGCATTTTGACGTGCACCTTATCCTAGTTTGTTTTATGTAAACTCTACATATTCATTATTACTGCTGGTGTACATACATTTAGGACGCTATTGGCATATTCCAATTATAAAGGCCCTGTAAACACAACACAACTAAAGTAAATTAATTTTCAAAACATTAACCAAAATATCATATGCTGCGTACAAGTGTATCGTTGCATGCAGCATATCAGTCCTGACAGATTCTTTTACATTCACATTTGAGACTTATGTCAGATTTTTAAATCTCAGCACAAACTACGCAAATACTACATATATTGTGCCTTGTCCATAAAAATCGAAAATTATTGTCATCAAAGATAAATTTGTATTGTGAAATTCATTAAATACATTTGCAAAACAGAAGTACCTCACTTAATGAAATGTCGAATGCTTGGTCAATTTATACTGATGTACATACCACATCATCAAAATATATGCAAATATAGTCTTGATTGGAGTGAAATATAGAAGACTGTACAGCTGAACTTTAACTTCGTTAGAAACTATAAATATATTTAACCGATATAAAAACAGACAATAACTTAGTATTATGAACAGACAATTTGTTCCCAAAAGCAGCCATTATTGTACAATAAACAATATATATATATATATATATATATATATATATATATATATATATATATATATATATATATATATATATATATATACACACACACACACTTTGTCAGGCCCGTTCTCTAAGCAAAGTAAAGTTCTAATTATTATCACCATATGTTCATCTTATAGAACGACATTACACTGTTTCCAGCATCTCATGTAATGCAATATGACGAACTGTAATAACTTCACTTTCCATATTTAAAAATTTTACGGAGTTAAACTATGTCAAAGTACAAAGGGTGACCATCATATGTATCAGTATTGTAAGGACTTCCGTCAAGCTGCTAAAGAGCAATAAATAATTGTTCTAAGCTACCGGCATTCCACATTGTTTCAAGATATGTATCCGTTGACTCAAATTTGATGTCTAATTGATTTGCAGTGAACTTTTAGGTTTTAGTAATTGAGATGCAGACTACTGTCTGATGATCAGCTCTGTTATCTTATTCTCTCCAAAACTGAAATCTCTTGGATAAGTTTGTGGAAGCTTCACGCAAAACTTCGTAACTGTCATAGATATTTTCTTCTTATTTCCGATTGCGCTGAAACATCCTTCGTTAATAATTTGGTCTGCATTCATATACAAATTACTGTAAAATAAGAAAACTTCCTTTGGGATTTAATTTTGTTGATTTTGTACATTTGTATAATATCGCGAAATGACAATCCATACGAAACGTATTGTTACTGATATGAGATATATGATCTCGTTAACATTCACACAATTGTGTCTAAATGAAACATCCTCAGTTTGACGTCAAGAAAATATTAGATGCACATGAAGTATTTATTTTACGGCATGTGATACCTGATCTTCAAAAAAGGTTTTACGTAACGTTTTCGGTGATATTTATGCAATGCATGTGGGATACAACACCCGCTTAACAGATAAACCTTATGTTACATATATATGAAGATTTAGAAAACGGCTTCAAAAGATCGCTCAATGCGAATGACCCGTGAGAATTCAAATTAATACATCAAAGCAGAAAATAAATGTCAACTGTTTCATGTGCATTCCAACGATTCATGCAATACTGTTCTTAATGAAGTAAAAAGATATATGTTTGACAGTATATGATACCATTCAAACACATGCCACGTGTTTATAAACCGTATATTGGGGGACTAATTTCCGAGATCATGTTGGTGCTAGCTAGGATGAGCCTCATCAGCTGTTTCGCACAGTAAAGATCTAAATGTCAGACTGGAAATGTCCAAAGCACGAAGGCAATATCAAGCTTATGAGATAATAAACTAGACTGCAACGTAAACACGAAATCATCACCTAAGTATATTTAAATGATTCTGATGGATGTAAAGTAATACAAAGAAAAAATGGAATGAACTAAACTTTTCAAAGTCATAATAAGAGCATATGACTCATGAATGATATTACAGTGAACATATAAGTCAATATTTTAATCTGAAAGAATCTGAGAAAGCTCAGTCTACATTTAAACCATTCCAGTATATAAGCCACGCCTAAGATTAGTCTCTACCTTTATTGGCTTATAAAGCTGTCCTGACAAACTATTTATATGCAAGTGAGACCAGTCTGAAATTATCTCACCAATCTAAGCAATTTTTGTCGGCCAATGTATCAACCAAATGTATAAGCCTCTCAAGCTAAAATCACAAGTACATCCCACCAGTGCACAAGGACATTCCTATCTCAAGACTTCTGTCAAAAAGTTGCATTGCCTATGTACCAACAGTCCCAGACTAACAGCAGACATATGCTGAAAAAGAATCAACAGCTGTTGACAATCGTGGGATTGTTTGGGCTGTATTCATCTTCCCAGGAAGCCTGAATTAAAGTATGGGATTGCACATACATAGGTAGCATACCGTGAAATGTATCTGATTATCAGACACATTTCCCGATTCAGATATTAAATGTTTGCAAATTACAAGAACTTTGACTTGACGTCCGTTGCGAATGGAAGAGATATTATGTCTAGCAAACAATACACTGGCGCACCATGAGACGAGGAAAACAGTGCCCCAAAGAATGTTTGATAAAGTCTTGGATAACAATTCTTACTGAGCTAGGATGTAAAACTTGTCTGAAAATATGCAAAAGTATGTTATGTTTTGTTGTTTCCATCTTGTTGTTACTATTAATGTATAAATTTTTATGATACGTTTTTTTTTTTTTAACTAGATAGCTCGGAACTACTGGTGGCTCTTTGTCATGTATATTTAGGTAGCCAGTGTGATGGACAAGGCATGCAATTAAATAAATTTAGAGTGTTTATGATTATCTTCTGGTTCTTAAATATTTAGTAATTTCGTTTTATGATAAGTAGAGTAAGTAATCATGATGTTTTCTATAATTACGATCATGGTGAAATTTTATGTTAAATGTAACAATTCAAGACAATATCTATTCAGGCTATGTCTAGGACAACTCTATAGCTATAGTTCTTTTGTAAAGGAAGAAAATTGGACTAAGCGACTAGTTTAAGTCATCTGTCTGACAGATATAAGCTGCTATAATCTAAATATAACCCATAAAACAATATAATGAACATACCTGCTTGACGATGCAACCAGGTGAATATTTATTTGGGCGGCAAGTATCAGAATTAAGCCTATACGAATTCAAAACTTCAAAGCCTTTTTAGATATGGTTTTCCTTTGCAATAGGATATGGCAGGGGCAATGTCTCTGTGTAAGTATTTCTTTTAGTAAATCATGATTTTATAAATCCAGTATATGATTTGTGGACTGGCTGATTCCCGGGTTAATTTGCATCAGGTCCAACCAAAAGCAATTCCATTATGATTAGGCGGAACTGTTTATCCTTTACTGCTATCACGTCAGCAAAAATTGAATTGGTCATAGAAAGTATCAGCGAAGCTCTGCTCCTCCGCGGAAATTAATTAGTTCATACAAAACTATCACTCGTGGTCGCTCCTACTTAGCTGATTTTCATCGCATTTATGCTGAAAACACTGTATTTGGTGTTTGCTTCTTTATTTACTTATCATAATATTTATATTGTATAAGCTTTCGCTAACGTTTACTGCAAATCCAATAAAATTCCTACTAAAAACCCAATAATGTTTGGAAGTTTCTCTCTGAAGGGTCAATTGCAAAGCCGCTGAAAATATTACTGTTTATTGCTGGTTCTCATGTATAGCTGAAAAGGTTTAGAATCCTCATGAAAACCAGTATTATTTGGTGGTTTCTCCGTAGATTCTATTGCAAGGTCGCTGAAAATGTTAATATTTATTCCTTGCTTCCATGTACAGATGGCACAGCTTAATATACTCATATATATTTCTTGTTCCGATAAAACTGCACCAAGGTGCTATTGGAATACACTAGTTTGGAGGGATAAATGAAATGAAATAAATTAGTTTCCTTTTTGTATTGTCATAAAATAACCTGAATAAAATATTTGCCTATTACAAACTCTGCAACTACTACTACTACTACTACTACTACTACTACTACTACTATTAATTCCACTACTACTACTGCTGCTACTACTACTACTACTACTACTACTACTACTCCTACTACTACTACTACTACTAATAATAATAATAAGTTATTATTGAACACCCAGGAATTAAAAGTAGGGGTTTTGAAACTACTATGACCACATCCAGAAAAGCTCACACTCAGCCAAACAGTGTCTTCACGGTCCCTTTAATCAGCGATCTACAGACTGGACATTTTCTCATTGCAGGTGCGCAGTCAGGGCAAGTCACTAGATGGCCGCATGGAAGGAAAACTATACTCATGGTTTTGTCCCAGCATATCTTGCACAGAGTGGCGTCTCGCAATTCTGTATGTTCTCTTACGATTTTTTCTGGATTTATAACAAATTCTCCAGTGATGACCCTCTCTGCTGTTGCACTATCTACGGATAAAAATAAACTGTTAGGTGGAAGCTCGAGCTCTTATAACATTATGAATGCACGTATGACATACAGAGAGGCAAAATATATATATCAAAAACATGTTGACATTAAAATATCTAACATCCAAAAATATCACCCAGAACTGTACATAGGGGCAGAACCCACTGCTGCTGAAGAAGAAACGTTCGAAAGAAGGTCACAATGACATAGTTTAGTTGAGAAGGTCCTTGAATTTGATCCTAAAAATTATTTTGCAGCCCGGTTATATAGACCATGAAGATTAGGCCTATGATTAAAAAATTCGGGTGTGTTGTCTCCATAGATAAATTGAATTAACAGAGACACGTCTGGATAGGAAGGATGAGCAGACATACAGTAGTCCAAAGAACCTAGTGTTATTAAATACCTATCTCCGATCCTACCTCTCCACGTCAGAACATGCTATAATTTCCCATTACAACATAAGGACACTAGCGCGAGAGTTTAAACCAAGCCTAGATTATCTGAATAATCTGTTTACACAAACCATCATTACCAAATCATCATCTAAATCTTCAACACATTCTACAAAATATACAACCTCAATGTGATCAAGTCATTAGCATGTCATCTGACATGGTCTGATTAATATTGCTGTAATATTGACGTACTTTCATAATCACAGTTCCCAAAAATGTAATTATTGCCCAGAGTACTAAGTTTAGAAGATAATACTTATTCCAGTTTAACAATCACGCAAACAAAATGCGCAGGTATGTGCTTGAAGACTATGGATAACATTTTAAATAATTTAAACTCTTAGATGCCAAAACAGTTTTAGAGCTGTTTGTAAAATAATTCTAATGTAAAGTACGAGGCTAAATAAATGTATAATTACTTACTGACTTCCATTACATATATACAATAATGCAACCATAGAAAAACGGAATTAATCAATGCTGAAAACTGAGCCGTACTTCAGTTTCTTTGTTCTTGACTGAAATCAAAGGTCAGTACTGTGACATACATGTTCTTGACATCTTTTGTTTTCATACTATAAAGACAAAGCTCGATTAACTTTCATCATAGTATTTAAACTGCTGAGCAAACACTTCAACGTAAACATACGCGTTCATGAAATAAAAATATATATTATATTATCTAGCTCAAAAACACTTTTAAAATATGAAAATACAGTTGACGAAAGGTGTAACAAAATGGACAAAGCCGAAGAGACATTACGCCACTGCTCGATATAGTCCGAGTTATACACGAGTCAAGTTGCAGTTCTAAAAATAGACCACTGGTAATAAGACCATAAACAAGTGAGTGAACTGGTATGTCACCCATCGGTTCACACATCAACATCACACCTTGTTCAGATTCAGTTCGGACTGCTAAATGCCCCTCTGATAAACCTTGGTCTGAATGCCTATTCTTAGTGTAACTATCTTGCCGAAAGGGTACAAGGCATTTTTAAAATACTCAAATGCAACTTTTATCGTATCTCTATCTGCTTAAGCGGAACACAACTTTCACGCCAATCAGCAACAAATAGAACTTACGCAGAATAGTTGTGTCCGTCATTAAATATTTATATGTAAAGAGGATGTGAACCAAAATGGAAACATTTAGTAGAATCTGATTCCCTGTATATTCTGATTTTTCAAAAGCTCTCTCTCTCTCTCTCTCTCTCTCTCTCTCTCTCTCTCTCTCTCTCTCTCTCTCTCTCTCTCTCTCTCATAAACATTTTAGGAAAGTGATAACACATATACCTTATTTTTCTGTCGCCTTTCTTATTTTCGCATTATTGTCATTTGCCATTTGCAGCTGAATCAACATTAAAAAATATATATTCCTAAATTTTGTTCATGCCCTGTTCATAAAACAAGCATGTGTCAAAATAGAGGAATAAGAAGGAGAAGAAGATGAGAAAACAGAAGACCCTGCCAGTTACGTCAAATCTTTCAAATTGACTTAAACTTTACTAGAGCGAGAAGTAACGGCAACATGTTCGCATACAATTAAACATATTTTCAAAAAAGACTTATTACAGTAGAAATTTTCCTATATAAAAACTCATTACTGCCGTCACACACATAATTAAACGGGCGGGAGAGCTAGTTAGTCAAATCATGCAGAAAGTTCGCACAGACACGGGTACTTATATCTCTTAGGAATGAATTAAGTCCTAAGCATCTGGAGCACTCTCCTTATGTCTGGAAATCATTCCATTTGAATTTTACCCTTATCCCCCTCCCGATTTGACCGAGCTGTGCAAGTGGAAATGAGAAATATTTCTGAAATAATATTTGCATTACTAGGAAACATTAAAACAACAGCGAAAAACCCCAATGACAATTGGAAAATAGAAATGGACATAGTTTTAAACGTACTATTTAGAGAAAATAATATGCGCATGAAGTCAGTAATGTCTAGCAACTTTCAAAGTAATTCCTCATATACTACTGAAGAGCCATAAAAGCGAAAAAGGAACAAAAGAACTCGATTCAAAGTGAAGACAGAATAACATGCACAGGTTTTAGTCATGTTAATAATTCCAAACAAGTTTCAGGGCAATTTATCACCGGCAGACCTGATTTATAAGAATCGTCCAGACTTAGTTCTCATAGTGTCACTCTATTCGGAAACACAAATTGGGAGGTGGGGTGGGGTGGGGTGGGTTTAAAAGAAATCAGTTCTAAATGAACATACTACTAAACGTATATCTAGGATTTCTTATGACCGTTTTTTTTTTTTTTTTTTTGTCACTACATAAGGCGAAATTGAATGTGCATCTCTTTCTGGCTCTATGTCAATGACATAGAAAAAAAAAGACGGAAGAATTTACATTTTTAGTTTTTGGATTGTAAATTTATATGATATAAAATTCATCTGCACGACAAATTCTGCAATATCATTCAGATCTAAAACAAATATGTCAAATTTCATTTCATTGTAAAGATAGTTGAAAGCAATTATAAAAGAGGGCATGGATCAGATCTAGGAGAATTAGTCTGTATGTGTGTATTACATCATCTGTTGAGTCAGAGATGAGTGTATGAAT
>JAECUM010044435.1:0-28704 GCA_016617855.1 Megalonaias nervosa | reverse complement strand
AAACTTTAATGAAGGCAATGTTCGAATCACGTTTAAGTTGTGAAGATTTGAATTTGTATATGATATATTGTGGTAACCAGATAGTTGAAAGACACTGAACTTGAATATATCCCACCTGCTGCCAATCGTGATCTGCCTTTTCCACCATTAGTACTGGTCGGCGTCAAATAGGTATCGGGACATATTAGGGTTGGAGTGACGTACATCGATTATGTTAATTTACCCTGTAAAATAGCTGAATCTAGTTACTTTTTAAAAACGAGAAAGAAGCAGGTTGCATTTTGGTGATTACATTGTATACAGCATCAAATTAGAAACAAAATAAATCAATACATATACTGACAAAAATTGGTGAAACAAAGTTCAATAACGTCTAACTTATGACGATTTTAATTTGTATATAATATAAAAACTCAAGTAGGTCACAAATGATAGGGTAGAATGTCCCAGAAGCTTCCAGCGCCTAGATACTCACTTTTGCTGGTAATAGTAATGGGTGGCAGGCCGTAAGTGTCGGCACGTGTTAGTGCAATCGAAACAACCTCGACCTTTTCCGTCAAGTCATGAAAGAAACATCGGACGTAATTTGTCTCTCGCCATTAAAAACAAAATTTTGTATTTTGTGCTTATGCGTATTGGTTTGAGAAAGTGGACATTAGGGCCTTTTGCACTTGGGCAAGTTTTGAACTGGTTCAAGGAACCAGAAAATTATTATTATTCTGACATGGAATTACACACACACACACACACACACACACACACACACACACAGATTCACAAACTATTTCTTTCAAACTTTATATATTCCTTTTTAAAATTACTACTAAATGCAAAGTTGAGTTATGATCAAGATTTAAAAAAAATACCAAGAATTTCACGACGGGCACATTTATATACCCAACCCATGTTTGACAGATCATTGTGTGGCTACAAGAAGGTTATGGTTGACTTTGAAGATTAATAGATCTTAATGACCTCTACCTTTGGTGAAGATAGGAGTCTTGAATAAGATTTACTATGCAGCCATTACCATGCAGCAACATTATTTTCTTATTATACATACTATTACCGCGAGCTCTGACCTTTAGACAACAAAACTATAGGTTTCTGCATTACCCTATGTACGAACCATCCACAATGTTTGGTCAAGAAACTTATTCTAGGATAAACGTTATTCTACAGAACTAAATTTTTCTTTGAACGACAATGACCCTACCCGTTTACCTTCACCTCTGTGAAGTTGAGAACTATTGTACTACACACACGCGCGGCGTTGGAGTCCGCAAAAAGAAAAGCACATGTAGCCTTAATGAATGTCAAACATTCTTTCTTCCTGGGGTGGGGAGATTCATGTTACGGAGTTCTGCACCATCAGCAGAAAAGTAAGTCAATATAACTAATATGTGACGCTTCAATGACTTTGGTAATATTTTGTTTGAAGTTTGTTTCTCCAGCTTTCGTATGGCCATAATAATAAAACTAGACATGTATAAGGAATGGTCTACATGGCGCACGCTCATCACAAATACTGTTGAACTAGTAGAAGATGACAGCCGCCAACGACTAACAGCCATGAGAGAACTACGGCACATCGTATCATCCCAGACCACCACGTCTAGATTTCCGGTGCGCAGCCTGTAACGTCCTATGTGCATCCAGCTTTGGACTTGCGAGCCTCATGCGTAGTTACCGTGAGCAGCACAACTAGTGGCATCATCGGACATGATGGACAACCGAAGAACACAGGCATATACATCTCTATTAATGCAACATCCTTATAAGAAAACAAGGTTACTGTGACCCCTATATTGACCTTTCACGTTTGTATTTTACTATTTCTTTCTTGCGTTTAAATTAGTGCTATGTCTATGCAGACTGTTTCACCCAGTTTTATGAAACTTAGATGGTTCATATCGAGGAATTCTACAACCATATAACAAATGAAGGTCACTGTGATTCTTATATTATGCTTCGCTGATTTTGACTACACTTTTAGTTTTAAGGTTATTTCTCAAGCTCTTATTTTGTGAGACCCATCAAACTTTATGGTTGCATGCATCACTTTTTACCCCACTTTCGCACCAAAAGTAAACCACTGTAGCCTACTTTATAAATGGTACACTGGTTTTGGGCACCATTTATACGTACTAATACACGTAGAATCGTGAAACTTTGCAAGAGGGTGCATATTAATAAGTACAACACTCTCATCACAAAACTATATCACTGCGACACTCAGATACTGTTTATGCCAGAATTATTAAACTAGATGAATGTGTGAGCCTCAATTATACCACATCTATTCAACAAAAAATATCATTATAACTTGCATTTAAATTCAACTAGAAATTTCACATGTATACTTTCAGCTCACCACATAGGTTGTTTTTACCTTTTGCGTAATGTTATTTCTAAAATCATGAACCTTGGATAGAGGAAGGACCTTAATGAGCACCATACTTACACCTTAAAAGTAGGTCACTGTGACACATTATCACGCATCAGTGATTTGGGCTCATTTTTGTGTTTTTGCAGTTCTGTGTAGTGATTTAGTGACTAATCTTAATGTCTGTATACATCTCGTCTTGGGCCACGTCCATACAAAAGGTCACCGTGATCTACATTTCACAATTACTGGCTTAGGTCATGTTTATGCATTGAGCTCGTGACCACATAGGTTTGCTGCATGCTATGTACATATTATCCTGCTCAAGGAATGCATTTTGATGAGCTCTACCCTTGCATTTCAGTAGTAGGTCAATATGTATTTATGTCACGCTCCAATGACGCGAGTCAAATGTTGTTTGATCATTTCCCAGGCACTCTTCATGCTAGAATCGTGAAATTTATGATGATTTGCACATCTTTTACTACCCATCCTTTTGAACAAAAAGAGCTCGTTCTGGCTTACATTTCATCTTTTACTAACTTTGGTTAGGTTGTTGCGTTTACCTCATGACCATGTATGTGTTTTGCATGCTTGATGTGCATACTGTTTGGCATGCTACGTGCAACCTATCCTACACGGACTCACGAAACGTAACGAGTGGATGCATCCGGATATATCATACATCCTATATGCAAAAATATCTCTGCGACATACTTCAATAACTTTGTTGAAATGTCGCGTTTCAAGTACATTTTGGGATGCTGTTTATGTTCCCATCATTCAGCTTGATGATTAGGATGCATCTGTTAGTAATATACAACTATAACCAAAGAAGGTCACTGTGACTTATATTATATGCTTTACTGACTTTGGTCAAGTATTGGTGTTTATGAGCACTCATATTCTTTCATGCTACATACATCCTAACCTACTCAGAAATCCCTTTCACACCACAGAAAGTGTAAGTATAAATAAATATGTTTATTCAGTGATAAACTTTCAGTATAAGTACATTCTATATTGTGATAAGTTACCCCAGCATGTTAACTGTACATGTGGGTTAGTATTAGAATTAAATGAGTGGACGGGATGTTGTAAGTGTTCCATTTGAAGCCTTGGCTGTAGTGGCTAATCATGATAATTATTGATACATGATCTATCCTTCTAGTACTGGAGCCAATTCAACATTACTCAAAGCTTGTGACTTTCTCTCAGTAAAATCTGGCTTCAAGCGGTGGACAATGATAAAGGATTCCAAAGCAGGGTTTGATTAGTATGATTTTTAAAAAATAATTCAAAAACACTATGAATATCTGGTTATTGTAAAGTCATTATTATAATTTTGCTTGATATCATAGAAAAGAATGTCCTTTAAAACTGTTTTATGCCCGTATTGCCTAGCCACAGAGGTAGGTAGGTATATGGGTAGATTTAACAGTATATCAGAATAATATTGGATATAGGGGCCAATTAAAAGTTGAAATTTTAACTTTTCAAACCTTTAAAAGTGAAAATGTAAAGGTAAAAGTTGCAAGTAGACAATTACTAGACAAGGACCCAACACTTCCTTAGTTCGAACTTGTTTTCTGCATAATAATCTTTACAGTGGTTACTTAAACTTCTTCCTGTTTTTAATATCCGAGTCAAATAATTATTGCACCCCGGTTCTTCTTCCAGTCATAGTGATCATGCTCTTTTATTCGTTGAACTCAAGAGCGACAGGTTTGTTTTTACCTTACCACACGTGCAAACTATCTAAAAAACGTTTTGCAAGTGTAAATAGCGGAAAGTCGAGTCATGCCAAAGCAAAATTAGTTACAGACACGCGAACTGACAACATCATAACACGATACTTTCCGCCTTATAGCGGATGTATAAAAAGTTATACGGACAAAATATAACAATTTCGTCCTTGTTTTAGTGAAAGTGAAAATCCTGAACCATAATTCGTGCACTTTTCTCGAAATTTCGAAAATTTTGGGTCTATTGCTTATGTGCTTCTACACCATTTTATATATATATATATATATATATATATATATATATATATATATATATATATATATATATATATATATATATATATATATATATGCAGGTAGGGAATAAATTGTATGAAAGTAAACGTTTATTCATTGAATGTCCATTTTTCTCTGGACCAATAATCAACACGTGACAAAAGTCTGAAGACAATGAATAAATATAAGCAATGGCCCCCGCACATAGTGGCAAGGAAGAGTGGAGACTTTTCCCACCACCCACCCCGATTTTACCTGTAAAGATGTTTTGGCCTACATCCGTAAACCTTATTAGCTGACCACTACGTGTTTATTCCCCGCCCCCGTCCCCTGAAAATAGTTCTGCTGGCGGCCCTGAAGAAAAGTAATGGGCTATGAGTTGGGTTTAGTGTATCTCCTCGTTTAAAGAGAATTTCACCTTAAATAACAAGTTTTCGAAAAGAAAGGAAAAGCGATAAAACCGATGTTGAGGCTGAAATAACAAAATAAAATTCTCAACCAAGTACTCTGTGATTTGGCTTGGAACTCTCAGTATTTTCCTTGGACCTCCTCAATTTTGGAGCCAGGAGTCACTTGTCTTAATTATTTTGTATTGTCTAACTACATAATCAACATAAAGATGATTCTTCATTTAGTATCCGATTGTAAATCACTCTGATATATGAGTCGTTCCATTATGGCTGTTCATGTATCAGTCAACAGTGTCTACCAGACCCCAATGTGTGGGAGGTGCACACCGCGTGCCTGCTGCGCCACTGTAGTTGTCTGCTAAGTGCTTACCCTCCCACCACGGAGCTTCAGGGCAGAGCAAATGTGTAATGTATTATGTGCCCTATGAGTACAGAAAGGAAAACATTGCTAGATCTGTACGGATATGTTGTTATTTAAAAGATTTTGAAAGCATTCGTTCTGAGTTTTCTCTGACTTTTATATATTTTTGTAATTTTTGTGCATGCAGAGATATTTGGTTCAGCTCAGTGGGGCCCATGATTTGAAAAGAAAAGGTGTGTTTCATTGAGTATTACAATTTGCTGTAAATAAATATATGGTGACTTCAAGATGTAAACAAGGTCACTCGATCAATGCCGATAAAACTATACCCGGATGTCACGTTTACACAAGTAAACTTCTCAGCTTCATTTACTGCATGTAAACCTTTCCAAACTGATGAACATGTAAATGAATATGTATGTGGTTGTCAGTAATGCAAGAGCTATCCATTCCATCTAAATTATATATTTCCATATTTCAGAATAAGAGGACTGTTTAATAGGATATTTCTGTTAATTTTTTCCGTACAGATTAATTTTACGTTGATTGTGATATCTAAAGGAAAAGTCAAAATTTGACGAGAAACGGTCGTTTCGCACATTATACAACATTACAAATCAGGTTGATTTACTGACAGTTTTTATAAAATTTTATTTAAACCACAGTATTAACTTTCAAAAACATATTTCCTAACAAATGTTTTTAACAGACATTTTTTCTAAAAAAAAAAAAAAAAAAAAAAAAAAAAAGCCACCGTTTAATGTTTTGAGCCATAATACAGATTTTTGGTCATTATAGCTCCAACGAAAGTATCCCATGCACATATCCACACATTACGTCCGCTTTTGTTACCTGCTTACTTCATCATGTTCATGTATGGATCTGTAGAAAACAATATCACTACCATACTAGGTATGTCCGACTGAAATTTTCAGATATTTTCAACCAAGACACATATTGCATACTGAATAAGGTCATGATAAGCGCTAAAAGATGTACAGCAAGTGAGATCTTCACAAGCTGAGCAAGGTCAGGCATGCACATTATAACAGCAGTCACGGTTCAGTATGCCTAACGGGTAGAAAGTGGAAAAGGCCGCTCGAACATCCAATATGGCCTACATAGCAGAATGACAGAAGATGTAACATGAATGTTGAATAGTGTAAATATTAGAGGAGAGAGGGATCTATCTGAACTTTAAAGCACATCCGAAAAATAACAAATCAATAGTGTTCAAAACTTTAAAATACGAAAGTTTGGAGTTCTCAAATTTAGAAAATCACATGCTCATTGGAATAGTTGTTATTGACTTTACAAACCAATGATTAGACATTTTTCAGAAATCATTTTGGCATGAAAACCTTTGAAACTTGTACAAATAATTCCGATCCACCATCAAATGTAGCCACTGTTACTAAATATAAAAATACTTATAAATTACTTCCAAAGAAACGCTGAACAGGATTGTAACCAAATTTTTAATATAGAGCATACTGACTACAACTTGACCAGTATTTAAACCTGACACTGAAATTATAGTGTCGATGACATTTTCTAAAATATTTACGACAGTATATCTTGTACATGGAGCATTCATTCCATTAAAAGAAATTTCTCTTATATAAGGTTACATTTTATATCAGGTAAGTATTAAACTGAAATAAATGTATACAGCTCTACAAAATGTGTTTACGAGAGACAGGAAACACTGGTGCCATCTTCAGAGTCGGGGGATGATTGTGATTCGGGATCCTGGGAAATAACAGTAGCCAGGATAATAAGACAGAAGAAAGGAGAGTCCAACGGACTAATAATGATAAACACAAATTTGAAATAGAATTTTCCATTGTTGTTGAAAAGTAAGAAAACTCCATGCAGCTGTGATATAAGAGCCTTTCATACAATATATCCAATACTGAACAGAGCATGAGTGTTATCCACTACCCTATATATACATCCTAAACACCCTATTTTTATACAGGATGAGGCTGAATCTGATGAAATACCATTAGCCAGAGAAAAAAGACGGAACAAAGGAGGGTCCCATGGAGTAAAAATTAGATGCACGAATTAGAAATAGTATTTTCAGAATTTTTAAAGCTGTGAAAATTCCAAAGTGCACGGGTATAACATAGTGTTTAGCGTTTGATTACGTCTCATCACAATAATGAATCTAAAGGTATTGTTCGAACAATGTACAAATAAAGACCTTTGGGAACATGAACCCTTCTAAATAAATGTTGACTCGAAGCAACTCACATAAATATACCAGGTGAAGGTGTTGAAATAGTGTACAATGTCTATAAAATAAACTATAAAAGAAAATAAAATTCCTTGAAATATACTGTCTAATTTTTTTAGACAAACCATATTCACTCAAAACTTTGAAGATTTTCTTGGCTGTGCATAATGTTTAGTCGAATTCTCATTTAAAACACTGTCTCGCAGGGCTGAAGGAAATATACAACTGACCCTCCTGTGGACGCCAGACTCCTTTCTAGACAGACTTTAATCAGCCTCTTTTATTGGTGATCCAAGTCGTTTCTCAGGAGATTCGGATCTAGTTTATAAAGCTTCCTATCGCCATCCCCCTTCACGAAGGAGATCCAAAACGATCCCACAGAGACGGACGTGTTACAGAAGGAGACGGAACATTTACTCGTAAAGTGGGTGGGGGAGTTAGTCGGGAAACCAGACTCTGGGGGTATTTAGACTTCTTCTGGTCTCAAACGTCAACGGTAAATTGAGACCAGTTATTGACTTTAGTGGACTAAGTCAATTTATTACTGCTGACAAAGTGTTTATCACACTAGCCAATAGGCTACCGCTTGTCCCTTGGGTCCTCCCTCAATAATATAATTAAAGGTAAATTTTGGCGGTCTCTCCTCACGTTCTCTTCGTTCTTTCTTCAATCATTGTCAAGCCAGATTAAAAGATATTAGGTTTAGTTGTGTCGGTGCAACAATTTTCTCAATCTATCCTCCAGTCAGCAAGAGATCACCATAGAAAAGCAACTGATCGGAGAACGATCCAATATCAGATCTATCAATAATATATCCACCATTGTACTAAAGAAGATAGAGCTCAGAAAATATCATTAGGTAGGGATACACAAATCCTAATTTATGAAAACTGTAGAACTCCAAAGAACAGGAATATAAAAGTGTTACTTACAAACTATGCGAATCTCAACAGATCATTAACAAAGACAGAGAGGAGGACCTATACCCGTTACATTAATCCTACATCCACTAATTTCCCCTGCGGTTTCTATGTGTAGAATAGGTCCATGAGTCCTCCCCTATGTCAAGAGAGGCAACAAATTCAGATAAAAGTTGCAGTGGTTAGCATGCAAAACCTGCAACCGAAAGAGTGTGGGTTAAATCCTACCATGGGATTGGCCCTGTACAGTTACTGTGATTTATTCTTGGAAGTGCACTCAGTTCTAACTGCATCGACGCTAAATAACCTACTTGTCTTGATGTGCCTTAAAACACCATATTAAACCAAATACTTTACTAAAACATATTGAGTCTGAGGAAATACTATTAGCGACAAAAATAAACAACTTAATGAGGATCCCATGAACTAAGGATGAAGTACATAAGTTAAAAAAAAAATGGAATTTTCCAGATTTTTAATAACAAAAAAATTAAGGAACAAGGATGTAATACCTGTGTATATACAAAACAAATCATATCAAACACAAACAGTAGTAGCCACTACCTAATAAATAAATCTTTAATCAACTATTTTTATACCGGACTAAAGATAACTTGAGTCGGAGGAAATACCATTAGCGGGGGCGGGGGACTAAAGATGAGGTATAAAATTAAACATACAGCAGTGCTTACCAGTATATTCGCCACGATTTTCTCTATCAGCTGAGGTCCACACACTTACTTTTTATTCTACAACACACTTAAACAAGTGGTTTTAATATATTCTCAAGATGCATAATTGTGACTATCAAAAGAGATTATCAGTATCTCACTAACAGGGATCTTTCATTTTAATCTAAGTCTGTGATGTTAGAGCTATGAACAAATTAGAAATATAACAAGTACTTAGAACCTAAAACAGTATAAGGATATAAGGGCCTGTCTTACAAGAACTCAGGTAAACTTTCACGATTGGGAATGGTTTGAGGCGCCAAAAATGATCCTTCTGATAGTCCGCGTATATATTTTGTACCATTCTGTATTATGTCCATTTAATTTAATTGTTAGTCTGTTAGTTTTAATTTTTTTATCCCATTACATGTTATTGCAATGTAACATTGTTTACTGGACTTGACGTTGTCCAAAATTGAGTTCAGTTCTGTTTGACCTGATTGACTTTTTTAAAAAAATGTTTCATTGATGTAAACAACTAATAATAGCGTCATTATCCTCTATGGGTATGAGCTTATTGACCAAATTATTATTCAGGTAAAAAAGTTGATTTGGGTCAGGGTTTTGGGTATTCCAAAGTGAATTTTGTGGGGTATTATGTTTTAAATAAACAAGGCTCATTAGGTCATTTCAAGAAGATTATTTTCAATTGGGTAATAGTTGTTTTTAGAAAATGCTACTCTGTGACCTGAGGTCAAACGGAGAACTATATTATCTTGTGACTGTCAGAATTTTACCAGTTGTGCTTAACATCTAGCTCTTTAAGTTGTATTATGTTGTGTCCAATTTGGGCTGAATTTTATTTTCTTCAAATTATTGATTTCAAGTGATTATTTTCTTTGGAAATACAAAAATACTCTGACAAAATTCTTGGATAAAGACATTGATTGGAATTTAAACCGAATTCAAACCTGGTATAATATTTCTGTGATTCAACAAGAGACTGTTGACACATAAGTACGACGCAAGCCATAACGGACACGTCATCGCCTTAAATTTTAAATCTCTTTGGGACTTGAACTGAATTTTATTCAGGACCTTTTATTACTAGGACTTGTGTCTTTAATTCTTGGATTATTTTTGGATTTAAATCTCAAAACCGTAAGTTCTTTTTTCTTATTTTTCACTTTGTATTCTAGGGAAATAAATTATTTTTTAACTCTTACAAAGCCTGTTTCAGAAAACGTAGTTTTTGAAATTTAAATTCCCCTAGTTTCGGAATTTTTTAAATCCCAAGTGCTATTTTACATTTTAGAAATCTTTAGTAAAATCAGCAAACTTTTTACAATGTCATCAAAAGTGGAGATCTTTCTTTCAAATCCTAGCTAGGAGCAGTTAGACTGTTTGAAAAACGATGAATTGCTTCAGCTTGCCAGAAAATATGATCTTTCTGAGCAAAAGCTTCTTTAAGGAAGCAAGAAATAAAAAATATTTTGGTCCAATATTTGGTGGAATGTTTTGGATAAAAGTGCTTTTCTTTTGATCAGTAAGTCTGTATCAGACTCTAACATAAAAGTAAAGGAATTAAAATTAAAATACAAGATGGAATTAGAGTTAAGAAGGCTTGAACTTCAGAATGATAAAGAGGAGAAGCAAATGCAAGTAGATAAGGAAGAAAGAGAGAATAAAATGCTATTGGAGAAAGAGGAGAGAGAGAGAAAAAAGCAGTTACAGAAAGAAGAAAAACAAATGCTGTTGGAGACAGAGGAGAGAGAGACTCAGATGCAAATGGAAATGCAAATGCAAAAAGAAAAAGGGAATATCAATTTAGATTAAGAGAATTAGAGCTGGCAAGTGTAAAGAACATTCCCACTTTACATACAAATTCAAGTTTTGATGTTACTAAGAATCTTAGGTTCCTGCCCCCTTTAGAGAAAAAGAAGTAGACAAATATTTTCCTCATTTTGAAAAAATTGCTGAAAATTTGAAATGGCCAAGGGAGCATTGGACTCTATTATTACAGAGTGCACTTATTGGCAGAGCCCGAAATATCTATGCTTCCGTATCAGTACAGCAAAGTGCTGATTATGATCTGGTTAAGGAATGCATCTTAAAGGGTTATGATATAGTCCCTGAAGCTTATCAGCAAAATTTCAGGAACTATAAAAAAGAAGCTGGACAAACTCGTGTCGAATTTGCAAGAGAAAAAGAGCAGGTATTTGATAGGTGGTGCTTAGCCGAGAAAGTTGATCAATATTACGAAAATCACAGACAACTCGTATTAATTGAAGAGTTCAAGAATTGCGTCCATAGTGACATTAAGACTTATCTTGATGAGTATAAGGTCGAAACCTTGAAAAATGCTGCTCGTACTGCTGACGAATATTCCTTAGCTCATAAAGTTTCTTTTGTAAGTCTTCCACTCAGCAGTCTTCTGGTAAAAAAAAGTATCTCAGCCTAATACGGGCCCTTCCAAATTTCAATCTGGCACAACTTTTAGAAATCAAATTTCCAATAAGATTGATCAGAAATCCTTATCTCTTCCTACATGTACCTATTGCAAGAAGAAAGGACTCTGATTGACACAAATTGAAAAATAAGCATCAGAATCAAGACAGACTTATTCCAAATGCTCTTATTTCTAAGAGGTCAAGGTCACGGTCATGTATTGAAAACAATACATTTCTTGGGTCGAATAAACACCAGTCTGATTTTATTATGGAGAATTATGAACCATTCATGTTGAAGGGTTCTATATCGCTCATAGGTGATTCGGCCAGTCCTATCCCTATTAAAATTTTAAGGGACACAGGAGATTCTCAGAGTCTTTTATTATTAGGAACCTTGCCTTTTCTGAGAAGTCTTCTTCTAATGAAAGTGTTTTTATTCAGGGAGTAGAGTGCGGTTTTGTTACTGTTCCTCTCCATTCTGTAAATCTGTCATCAGACTTAGTCTCTGGACCCGTGACAGTCGGCATAGTGTTTTCTTTACCCATTGAGGGCATTCATTTAGTACTAGGCAATGACATAGCTGGAGGTAAGGTTGTGGTTAATCCACTTGTAACTGACAAGCCTTCTTTGGATCAGAAAGCCTATCCTGTTGAATAATAATTCCTTGATTTATATCCAGCTTGTGCAGTTACTAGAGCTATGGCAAACAAAGCTCTTGAGAATGATGTTGATCAGGAAAGTATTTCTTTAACTGACACATATATTGGTCAGACTTTTGATGAGATCACTTTCACTCCTTGTTTGGATCAATCAAAAGGTATTGATCACAGTGATCCTATTTTAGCTACTCATTCTCTTTATTCTAATCAGAGTGACAAATGACAATCATTTGTTGTCGAACAGGAAAAAGATCCTGAGATCTCCTGTTTGTTTCAGAGGGCCATTAGTGAAACTGAAGCCACTGAAGTACCTGTTTGTTATTTCATTAAAAATGGGATTCGTATGAGAAAATGGAGACCTCCCGAGATACCTGCTGGTGACAAGTGGTCAGTGAACTATCAAATTGTAGTTCCAAAATCGTACAGACAGGAAATTCTTAGTCTGGCCCATGAAACTCCTTTGGCTGGTAATTTAGGGATTAATAAGACTTATCACAAGATTTTGAATCACTTCTATTGCCCAAAAATTAAGTGATGTTTGTAAATACTACAGATCTTGTCATACTTGTCAAATGGTAGGAAAATCCAATCAGAAGATACCTAAGGCTCATCTGCAACCTATTCCTGCACTTGACAAACGATTTAGCAGAATAATGGTAGATTGTGTCGGTCCCTTAGGTAAGACCAAGTCAGGTAACAAATACTTGTTGACCATTATGTGTGCGTCAACAAGATTTCAAGAGGCAATTACATTGAGGAATATTAAAACTAAAACAATAGTAAAAGCTTTGATAAAGTTTTTGTACTCAATTTGACCTTCTCAAATCTGTCCAATCTGGTCAAAGGTCAAATTTTATGTCTGGTATATTCCAGCAAGTTATGCTTGAATTCGGTATCCAGCAATTCAAGTCAAAAGTGAAATTATGGTTTGACAGAACTACAATGGAGAGAACTTTTGATCCTGGTGACAGAATTCTGTCTCTCTTGCTCTTTCATCAAATTAAATTTTACAAAGCTTGTTGTCTTCACTCTGCTCTGTTACTTATTTTAAGAGCATAGGCTCGTAACATCTGTTATACTATAATGATTACAGGTGTATCTTCCTCCCTCTACTAACTTTATTATACATTAATGTGAAAACAATGTATGCAGTTGAGTTTACAAGTGGATGTAAATTCCTTGCACCACATTGTGATTGCTCTGGAATCAAAGTTTGAATTACAAAAACGTACAAGAAATAAGAACGTAATGTAGGGAACAGTATTTTCATTGAATTATTATTATTGATTTTATGACTGCACTGAGTTTCTTAGGTTCATATACCTATAACAAAATTATTTTAAAACACCGCCGTTGACTTGGCAAATGACACCATTATATCATGTGCATCAAAGTATGATGACAGTGCCTATTTACTACTCTATTTCTTTGCTTTTCCTGTGTATGTACTTCACTTTTACATTTTAGCTCCTTCCAAATGAAATTTACACAAATCGCCAAAGCTCACAGCAGATAGAAACTATTTAACTCGATTAAAAATCTCATTTGAATGAACATTCGTGTTAGATCCTCTATTAGGATTTGTTAATAATAAAAAAATATTGAAATAAGGAGGCAGTGAACTTACTACAAGCGTCACCACAGGTTTTAAGATATTTGACATCTTTTATACCAATAAAAATGAAAACTATTATACCCGAGAACATTCACGATCAAAACGGTAGAGTTGGGGCTCGAATTTATATAACTTTGTGCGGCTTTTTGTGGCAAGCTGTGATGGCTCTGGGAAAACAAAAACTTTTCTACATTTTATCCTGTGAGACGTAATATCTAGATGTGAAATCAGTGAAGAAACTTTATGATGATGTACCACTAGAAAATTGCCATGATCTCCTTGACCTTTATGGAGGAATACAAAGTCACAAAATGTATTACGTTTAAATTTTGACTTATGGGATGGCCAGTTGTCTGTCGTCCATTCGTCAGCAAAAGGTATCGCTACTCCTCCCCAGACTACTAAGAGGATTGTCATGAAACTTGACACACATATTCATCCAGAGGTCTACTTGATCCTAGGTGAAAATGGTGCTGCTTGGGTACCAATAATAATAATAATAATAATAATAATAATAATAATAATCATAATAATAATGTGGATTTAGAAAAACGCCTTATCTTTAGAAGCTCTAAGCACTCTTTAATATTAGATAACACATACAGGCATATAAAACGACAAGATTAAAAAGCAAACACCATGGAATTACAAAAGAAGGGAATGCTGACAATAATTAAGGAATAATGCGAATACGAGAGTCGGAAGAGAAGGGTAGGTTTCTGGATGTAGTGTACACATGGGTGAGGTCAAATAGGTATATTGTACTAGAGTCAGTCAGTGAAATGTAGCATTGTGAACAGATTTTGTGTTTGATGTTTGATCGAACGGGTAGCCAGTGTAGGTTACTGAACTGGGGGAGGTGTGTACAGTTCTTTGTACTCTAAGGATAATCTGAGCAACTGTGTTTTGAACTATTGAAGTTTCTGTAGTAGATACTGAGGCTAACCATACCGAAGTGAATTAAAATAGTCCAGTCTTGAAAGTACTAAGCAACACACAAGTGTTTATGTGGCATCAAGTAAAAGAAAACTGCGAATGCAGATGATGCATCTCAGCTCGAAATATGCAGCCTTGCATATGTTCATGACCTCTTGGTGTAATGAGAATGTACTGTCGTGAGTGACACATATATTTCATGTTGACTGTGTGAAATTAATGCTAGTATTGTTGATTCCTATTTTAGGTGTAAATGAGAACGTCTTTGCATGGTGATCTGAACGCCTTCAGTTTAATATGGTCCCCACAGAGCCCAAACTGAACGTCATGTTTTCGCCACTCCTTCTGAATGGATAGTCATGTCAACACGAAGCTGTCACTGTAAAATTTCTTGCGATGTTCAGTTCACTCTGTATGAAAATAGTGCCAATCCGACCAATGTGGCTATTTTGAATGTCTTGATGCTACGCCTCCTATATTGATGATTTCACCAAAAGTGGTGATTTCACCACAAGACTTCTTATGATGTATATTTAGTCCTAAATGAAAGCAGTAACATTCTGACATCCAGTGTGACCATCATACATAGCAACCATCTTGAAACTCTTCTTGTTGCTAGTCCTCCTGAACGGAAAGCCACAGCACCAGAAGACTTTGTATGATTCCTAGTTGCTCATAAATGTCAATTGTGCTGAAAGGACCTCAAATATGACAGCAAAGCGGTCATTTTGAATATTTTTGTTAACTCTACTCGTACTGAATAAATGGTCATATTGACATAGGGCTTTCACCCAAAATCTTATAACATTGTTTGTTGGACCTAAATGAAAATGGTGCCGAATTTACATCCAATATTGCCATTATAGTGACTAATTTGAAAATTTTGTTATCACTCAAGAAATTATCAGAGATGGATTTAACTCTAATGGATTCAACACTCAGCAGGTAAAATAGGAAATTGTCTTACCTTGAATTCCTGAAAATTCTTTTGACATTAGAAAGTCAGTCCGATCATTCATTGGTTCTATGATCTGCTTGTTTGTTACACCTTGCTAAATCATTAATATATTAGGTCAGGTTTAAGTTACAATACTCAAAACTAACTAACTCATATCACAAGTGAGTCACTGTAGCTTACGTTTTACGCTTGGATGACTTTCATTTTTAGAGGGTTGTTTGATGAACCGCAAATATCTCGGACCTTTTTCATCTAAATTATTATGTGTCTGCACCTTGAAAAAACACACTACTCAATCCAAAAGAAGGTTACTGTGACCTATTTTTGTGCTTGCTTGACTTTACTTTTCAAAATCTTCAGTGCTAAAACATCAGTATCTCAGTCCCTTTCGCCTTTATTGATAAAAATTTTGCATGAATGTGGAATCACCTTATGCAGACTAATTCACCCATACCAAAAATAGGACACTCTAACCCAGTTTGAACACTTGATGATTTTTATTTTATGAGTATAATTTTGTACACTATCATTTTCAGGCCCCGTATCAAATACGCTTGTCAAATGTTTCATAGTATGACAAATGTACAATTCCACATAAATATCAGGTCCACACACAACTCATAAGATATTTGTCATTGATACGCAATATACAGATCATCATTTAATATTTGGATTTCATTGAATCAACAGAAGAGACAAACCCATATGTCCTCATCCACATACACAAATCCAAGTAAATTTATATGTACGGTCCACATTGAGTGTTTGGATACGTCTTGATTACTTTACTGACAAAGTAGAAAGGACATTAAACCCATTTCCCTATGTCAAGGCCACATAAATTTGTATGTAAAGCCATTGTCTATTTGATGGTTGTGATTGATCAACATAACTACAGGTCCCCACTGAGTGCTTGGATTTGTTCCGGTTACTTTATTGATTGAACAGAAGGGACACATAACACGTATATCTTCATCCCTTTGTACAGTCCAAAGACATTTATCTGTTAGGTATAACTAGTCTGCTAGAAATTTGTTGAGTATTTGATTACTTTACTAAGCAAACATGACATTTGACCCATATTGATCTCTGTATGCAAGTCCACACAAATTTGCATATCATGTCCACATACTACACTGGATTTGTTTTATTTATGTGTTATATGCAGGTCCACACATAAGTGTTTGGATTTGTCTTGGTTACGTTGTTGACGGAGAAGAAGTGTGATTTGTCCCACATATACAAGTTCACACTATAGTCCACTTCAAATCTGTCATCGACATTTTATATTCCGGTCCACATTGAGAGTTTGGATTTGGTATTAACTGAGCAAATGTGACATGTGACATTTGTTTTCATCCATGTGTAACATGGTCTCTAGAACTGAAAAACAAATCGAGGGAGAAGCGTGAGTAGATCTTTCTTCCGTTTCGAAGTTGTGTGTGTGGATTTACTAAATATGCGGGAATGGATTTACTAAATATTGGAGGGACTTAACAATGAATTAACTGTATCGTTTGAACAGGTGATTTGCGATTTGTATGCATTCAGTTGGATCATCGGTGCAAGTTTTGAGAAACTCGCATAAATGGACTGTGTATACAAATCTGTAAATCTGACTCCATAGATTCAATTGATATTTTTGTCTATGAACTGGTCAACACTGACTGTGCGGATTTGTTATGGTTACTTTACCCACAAAGCAGAATAGACATGTAACCTGTATGTCCTATATATCAGTCCACATAAATTTGTATGTCAAATTCACATAGTCCATGCACATCGAGTGTTTGGATTTGTTTTGATTACTTTAATGACGGAACAAAAGGGACACGGGGCTCGTATGCAATTTAACCTCTTGATAATTTTTCCTCATTTAATTTGTTATGTGTGCTTGACCGTTGTCCATAATTGAGGGTAGAGGTTTGGCCTATATAACAATTATCAATGTTTTATATTTTGTAAGTTATAAATAAGTTGTTTACTGATATTTGAGTTCAATGCTCAGCCTAATTTGCAAACTTAGATTGTTGTGAAAGTGAACTTGTGACCTCCATCCTAATTATTTTATTGTGTCTAGGGTTTTTATATAAGGTTGTGTAAACATAGTTATTCATTCTTATCTTAAGATCAGTATGTACAATCAATTTCAGTTGTGTTCAGATATAATTTTAGAGGAATCACTTATTAAATAGATTATTCATTTGAATTACAAAGTGTTCATTGCCTTTCTTGGACTAAAGCATTATTTGGGGGATTACTGTGAATTAATATTTCAATAATTAAATATTTCAAAATGTTTTAAATGGATTTTGATGATCTGTTGATTGTTATATTAAGATGTACTCTTTACCTTTTATATTTAAGTGCAGTCTTCCGTGGCACTCCAATAATATTTTGTCAACTTGTGAAAAATTGTTACAACTGAATACAGCTTAGAAGGCTTCGGTTCAGAATGGTCTCCACAACTCCACTAAGTGTTTCATCTAAAGGTATTATTCCTATTGTAATTTTGAAAGTATCGTTCAATCTAAATATAAAGTGATAAAACTTGAACCAATTCAAACATTTTCCTAGCATTATTTATGGTTATAAAAAAAATGCCACAATTGTGTTGATTATATTTGGATTTGACATTTACACAAGATGTCTCGAAAGTTTCCACTTGTGATGTTTGCAATGTTCATCGCGTACAATTTACAAGGTTACAAATTACATTCACGTCTCTAAATATTTGAAATGATACTTGAGACGGTAAATGATTTGTTTTAACTTAATCACATTTAACTGAAATGTTATTTTATAAAATGTTTCTTTCATCTTCAAGGTCTATATGATTGTATTGACATAAAATATAAGTGTTATGAATAAACTTCATAAATTATTGCGAGTAAATTTCTATTCATAGATATTGTACGTTGTTGTTCCTCAGAGGCACACTTGTGTGTTCTGTTACATGATTGTTGTATCTAAGGCTAAAACATGAATCCATGTTCAGAAAGAACACACACGCACACACACACACAAACGCGTTTTAATAGTGTCTATTGACAAGTGGATTTTCTCCTTTAAATATATTGTTGAGAGTTTACAAAATTCAAGTTTTATGTACATCATTGAAAGTTGAATTTAAGATTCTGCTATTTATACTTAAACTTGCAAACATCTTGCATGAGCTTCTACCGTTTATACTTCAAAGTTTACAAAAATTTACTCTATATCTGTACCAATATTCCAAATAAACTTATAATCTCTTATATGAGACGACGATAATTAATGAATATTAAATATTAGATTAGACAAAGGTGATCTCCATTAAGATTTTAAAAACTAAAATTAGCTTACAAGGTTCTCAACGGATTGTGATGAAATTTTCAGCGTCGTTTGATTGAAGATGTCCTCTTTGTTATTATGTTATTGTTAAAACATTTATTATTAAATATCGACTGGATATGTGTTTCTTTAGGACAAGCACTCCAATGCATTTGCTGCACACAGTTTTATTCATGTTGCATTTTTACTAAAGTTTTATTTATGGTCCCAATAAAACATGTCCCTTACTTTTTTGAGAACTTTTGGATCTGACATTTAAACAAGATGCCTTGAATGATAACATTTGTCAGGTTTACATTGTTCTTCACGTGTGATAGTTTGATAAAATACACTCACGTCTCCGCGAGTGAAGTGTGATAAATTACACACCTACCTATAGAGTTTAAATAATATTTGAGGAAAGTAAATGGGCAATTTTTTTTTAAAACAAGATTTACCAGGTATGTCTCCAAGATATGTGCTTAATCTATATGTTCAATTTTATACTTTGATCCGCACAAGGTATCTGATCAAACGAGTCAGACTTCACCTTAAATTTGACACCCAAACAATCTGATGTTTTTTTTCGAAAACTGCACATCCCTAACCCACAAAAAACATCTGAATATGACATTCTTTTATGGATAATGAATATTTATTTTCCCTATTGAATGTCTTAAATTTGTCTTTTTTTTATCCGTCTTCTAGCAAAGTTCTGCATTAAATGGATACATTTATTGAATGTGGAAATTACATGCTAGGGAAATTTAAATGTGAATATTACATCTTTGAAAAGTACTTTGTTATCGATTTCCGATATGTATTGTTCGTATTGTTTGCGTTCAATTATAATCAAGGTTATTCCTTTGCTTATGCATAGGTCCGAATATGGAAGTCACTGTAGCGTTAAAATAATCAACCGGAAAATGGACAAGATATTACCATGTTTTATACTGGCCTTACACTGACATTACCAAAACTAACCCCCATTCTAAGGTAAAACCAGACCAGACTGCACCAGACTTGAAAATGTAGCTATGTTTCCAAATGGCTTCAAAGGCATTTCTGGAAGTAATTGGAACAGAAGTAATATTACTGAATCATATACAAAGAGTGCTGGTTTTTCTGAATTCTGGCTTCGGTGTGTTTAGTTTTGATGCCTTAATCAAGCGTTAGGAGAGATGAGACATCCTGAATAACGTCACAGTTGTAGAGCTCACCGTCTTTGTTCTTTTCATCCTGATTTGGAGACTTCCATGGCAAAAAAGACACTTTTATGTTTACGATAGTTATGACAGGTAAATTATGGGGGATTATTGTGTACAGTTATACCTTGTTTGATACCTTGCATATTTAATGACCGCTCTGGTGGCCTAGTGGTTAGAGCGTCTGCCTCGGATGCGGGAGGTCGTGGGTTCGATACCGGGCCGAGTCATACCAAAGACATAAAAATTGTATTAACAGCTGCCTCGCTTGGAGTTCAGCATTAAGAGGTTAGTGTTAGGTCTGGTCGGCCTGGTATCAGGATAATGTGACTGGGCGGGACATTATGCAACATGTCTGCGGCATGATGCCCCAGTGTTAGACATCACTATAAACTGCCACACTGCAGACATCGTAGCGATGTGACTGAAAAATTGTTAAAGCTACGTTAAAAATCCGTATCACACACACACAAACACACACATATTTAAAAATGGACAATTAAACAAGTGACTAAATAAAAACTGAATTGATGTCAATCTGGGGTTCAATGATTTAATAGTTTTACTAAATAGTATGGCGTGTATTTCAAGCTTTAATGTCAGCAGTTATGTATATTTAGAGACTTTAGTTCAAAAGGATCATAACATTTCAGGACATTTTTATTAAAGGATGATCCTGCGGCAAATGTAGATTTTCTTTCGGTAGCTATTATCGTGAAGAAGGTTTAGGGCAAAGACCACATTAAAATATAATTTCCAAACGTTTTCAGGTATAGTTTGATCTCATAAACTTCAAAAGCCAATAGTACCAATCATCTGCGCTTCTAATGCTCAAATAATTTTCATTTAGCTGAATCAGTTCTTGTACTTCGGTACAACCTAAACCACTTATGTGTCCACGTTTTTCTAGAATTTCCACAGCTATTAGATGTACGCCAATGCTGTAATCAGACGAAGCTTTCTCAGAATACAGAGCAAGTAGCAAGTTTGCAACACAATGTCTTTACTAATATTCGAAGTGAGACAACTAAAAGTACTATAATGTAAGTCACAAAAGAAAAGCATTTAATGATGGCAAGTTTTTGATTCTGAGGACGTCTTAAAGCTAGCCAGGAAAATTGGTTCAATAAAACTTAGCCATGAAAAATATGATCCTACTGAAAATGTACAAAGAAATATTTGTCAACTGATCCTGATTTTTTTTATAATACTGTCCATTCAAATTGAGCGTAGCAGCGATTGCCTTCGTCAACGTACATCTTACAAGGCCAAGCGACCCGCTCATCACACCTATTGTGGTTAGCCTGTTTAAAAAACTGCATGATTCTCAAAAGCACATAATGGAACACAAGTGTCACGTGCTTTTTAGAAATAAACCGAAGATACTGCTTGTATGCAAGGTTTTGTGCCGTTGCTGTTAGACGACCACTACATAAAGACATGGTCTGTGTCTTTGTGTGGAATTTTGTCTGAAATGAGAAGGAACTGTTGTTGTGTATATTTAATTCATGTTGTTCTTGATTTTTTAGTTCCTGACTTTTCCCATGATTGTGGTTGAGGATTGTGAAAGGAGATTATGCCTACCTGACTTTTCTTATGAATTTAAGTAGAAAATAAGATGTTGAGTTCAAAAGTCAGTAGAATTTTCCATCTGAAAGTGTGTTGTTTTTTTCAAAACAATTTATTGTATCGTAAGTCAAGTAGATAATTTTACATATAGAGGTTTGGTAAACTGTTATTCATTCGTGTTTCTTATCCGTCGTTAGGAATCTATGATCAGAGTTTATAGTTGTGTTCAGATATAATTCATGAGGAATTATTTATTAAAATTATTAATTGTACTTACAGTTGTGCTCATTGACGTTTTGGACTTAAATAATACTTTCGGATTTATGAAAACTTGTCCAAATACATTCTGGATTGTATCGTTGTGGTACATGAGGACATTCAAGAATATTGGAATTCACTAGGAACAATCTATTTTTTGGACATGTGAGAAGACACTTATGGTTATTTGTGATTTAATTGATAATAATAATGTAAGTGTCTCTTAACTTGTCACTTTATTAACTTAGAGAAATAAATCACTTGTAGATTTTACTAAACTTGGTTTCACTTTTTTCTGTAACATAGTTTAAGACCTACAGTCCTAACACTATATACAGGTAGTGCGAGTAAATAAACATTATTCTCAATGGCATGCTTACTTAGGGAATTGAATATATTCACGATATAAGGACACTGATGATAAATGCAAGAATATATTATTGTTCTCTAGAGTTTCAAAGCAAAACGTGTTCTGAATGTTCTCGCCCTCTGTAAATCACTCCCACAATGTTAATGCATTACTTTCCTTCTGTGCCACGTGTCTGCTCTGCCTATGAATACAATAGACTTCACCAGAGCCATGATCAAAACATAACCAAAGTGCATGGATATTGTCAAAGCTCTGTAGCTAATGTTTCTCACTGTATCTGATTAATAAATATATTGTTATGCCACAGCGCAAAAGAGACAAACATTAAAGATATTTACGGTCTAACTGCTTTAAGACAAATAAGAAAGCTGATCTCTAGTTGTTTTGATGTTTTTTGCTAACCAACTCACAGAGGTGGTTCTCCTCTGCTTAATCTTATGTTCGACCAAGATGTAGAAAAATTAATTGTTTACAATTTTGACATTGGCATTTCGCACGCCCAAAACGAAAGTTTTATTCAAGTTCCTTCCTAAATTAAAAATTGTTCTTCATATCTCAAGATCCCGTCAGATTTGAAAATGTAGTCAAAAGGAATCGTTTACCTCAATGAATATTTCTTGAATATATTGTGAACAGGAGCAACTCGAAAAGACTGAACGCAACTTTGAAAGTTCTAAATAGTGTGGATTACGAAAAGAACTGTTTTGTTCACTTGCTTTCTTCCTCGAAATGCTTGCAGTTGTCGATGATCACGAAATTGTCGTTTACAAAGTTCGCTTTTCGAGCTAGCATAGATGTAATTGGTAATATCACAGCCAAGTCGCAACACGTATTCATATGTAATACAACTATTCTGGCAGTGTACATAACCACCAACTCATCTAACACACACATGTTATATCCTTCAAAAATGTGCAAAAGAAAATGTTGCAATTATCTGGAAATTTCAAATAACACTAGCAATATCCTTTCTTCGACTTTAAGGACTATCATCTGCATAATTTGCTTTTTCCCCTTTTCTTTCCAGAATGTTCAGGATGGTAGTTTAAAACATGAAACGTTCGATAAAGGAAATATCTCATTATGGACACCTCTAATTTTGATTGAATTCCTTTCTGTTCTGATTAGCTAAAGTGCATATGCAACCAATCTTATTAATAAATATATTTTCGTGCTTCACATCATATAAGAATTAGTTCAGTGCTCCATGTAGTCAGTCATGTAATTTTACTAATCAATATATAAAATAAATTTCAATAATCACATGTTTATTTTTTTTTTAAATAATAAGAAAACGTTTCATCAGTGCTACGTAAAATGATTACTTTTAAATGATCCTCGACATTTTTAAAAATAATTAAATGAATATTTAATATTACTATAATAAGTTAAAATAATTCAATTTTAGAGGGAAAGGCCTTAAGGGCTAGCTTTCTTTCTGAGGAATGACGATTAATTCGAACGAAATAGTGTAAACAGTGAGGTTTGACACAAAGTATTTAGAAACAGGTTGGCGACAGAGATTCATTGACAGTGTTATGTCGATAACGTTCGTTTCAAACAGTTATTGTTACTGATAACCGTATATGATCAGACACAGTCTAATTAATGTCAATGATACTGACTGATCAAATGTTTAAAAAAATAAATTGTAGTTATTAATTAATCTTTCCAATATCTACACAAATAAATATTAATCTTGTGTTATCCACGGTAACAATTTGATACGATCTATGAGTGTGCACACATTGGGATATGCGGACATATTGGTACAAATGACATGAGGTGCATTGGATATGAATGTGCGCACTGTAAAGGTAACATAGATGTGATTTTTGCAGTGAAACGGCATCGGACAGCTATCGGCTACAAATTAATTTTCAAATTGTAAAATGTCTTATTATCTTATTCGCTACAAACCTGAATGCATCTTTCGTTTATGTTTTTGCAAAATATTTATGCCAGTCTGTGGAACGTTTAGAAGGTATGCTAATCTTCAATGTTTAAGATAACAAATCAAGAGTAACAAGAAATTACTTTTAATATCATATATGGGTTCCTCTTACAGCAATTAACGGTGTAAGGTGACGCAGACAAGTGCTTACCAATGTAATCCCTAAGATACAAAATACGATTAGATTTGTCTTTATTTATTTGTCTTTTTTTTTCAAAGAAATTCAATAATGTTACCCACTCTTTAAAAAGATATGTGAATAATGGAAGATGAACAATCAAGTAAAACAAACTCAGCTGAATAAAAAGAATGAAACAAACAGTTCATTAAACCGTGATTGCGTATTTATCGTGCTTCTCGAATCTTTAGGCACAGACGTTCAGCGAGAAAGGATCATTAACACATATACGTTATTTAATAAATATCAAGCTGCACAACTCAGGTTCTTTATATAGTTCTCGCAAATGTGTAGAGGCAAGGTGAATTTTCTTTTCTGAATCGCATTTTCACGCCTCATATGCTAAAAGAATATCTTGAAAAAACATGCAACTTGACATAAGCAAATTGAAAACACTATATAAAAAGTCAATTAGTATAATTTGGGATTATAATTGAGTGGCATTTTAATGACATGTGGCCAATATTAATCTCCGTGTTCTTTAATTGCGTAGTGCATAACAACTGCAGTTTCAGTCCGATGTTTTAATCTGGCAAAGAAGTTGATTTCTCAAATTAAAATTTTGGGTACTATTAAATTACTTTTGAAATTAAGCTGGAATTTGTTTAGCATTTTTTTAGCTAATTAAACTAGTTTTTCCCTCAAGGAGAATATTTTCCTTCCCACACATTTGCATTTTAGATAGAAATAAAATATTCGTTAACGTAAGGACATTGTCTTCTGTGCGAAGAAATCTGAGTTTTCTTCCTGTGATGGAAACTATTTAAAGAGAAGATATTTATTTTCTCTATGAGTTAAAGAAATTTATAGATTTATTTTCCACTCAAAGAAAACTTTTTCTGCTAGTGCGAATGAAATTATTGCCTCCGTAACATCAGCATTATTTTGGTCTCAAAGAAAACTATTTCTATTTCTTCTGGGACTTAAATAATTGTCCCTGCTAATGAAATTCATCGTATAGAACACGGTTGTCATCTGTCAGCCACTGTATATCAAAGACAATGGTAATGAAGAGAGAAAATTAGTCTGCGAGTCGAGATATACTGTGACGATATGAAAATAAGAGTCATCCTCGGTTCGAAAAAATGTTCGCTGTATGTGTTTGCAAAGACTTGGACAAAAACATTTTTAAAAGAAAGTAACCAGACATGTTTTTAATTGTGCCACTGTTAAACTTTGTAAAAACAGTTTTAAATTGCAACAAACTTTTATGTTTAGACGATCTCATAAATTTCAACGATCTGATTGCTTGACTTAGTTAACGTTTGGGCCTCAAAGGTCTTACCAAATATTTCAGCTATAGGTGATACTTTTCAGAATTTGATCACATACCGTTAAATGGTGATTATTCAGTTTATTTCATTTTTGCGTCAGTCAATATTCCTTACAAGATCACTATTGAACTGACCCAAGATGTACGTGCAACAAAATAAGTATGCACCTTTAGGCGATGCATAACAAAAGGGGTGATCCAGAGTAAACCGGATTGAATGTCGCACGTTAAACATTCGAATACAAACTCATATAATTAATAACGAAAGTAAATCAGGTTCTAATTCATATAAAGTTTAAATACATAATTCAGAAGTATCACTGATTGCAATTTAAATGCAAAATTTTAACAAAAATTCAAAAACCTATTCAAAAAAAAAACAACAAAGGACACTCATTCTAGAACAAAATTCAAATAATAATACACATACTACATAAAAACGTTATACAGGTTGCTATTTTAAATAATAATACAATTTATATCTATAAGAAGCGTAATGCAGCATGCTAATTCAAATAATAATAATACAAATTAATGTACAAATAATAATATAAATAATGATACAACTAATAATACGTATGATCATACAAGTAATAATATAAATGATGATAAAACTAATAATACAATCGATGATGCAAATAATAACACAAATAATGATAGGAATAATAATAAAATGATGATATAAGTAGTAATAAAATGATGATACAAGTAATAATACAAACAATAATACAAATAAATAATACAAAGTAATATAGGATGCTAAGTCAATATTCAAATAGAAAGTCACATGACAAAAATCAAATAAAACAATTTTAAAAAGTGGCATAAATTGTAATTGGAAACAAATTCAAATAAATAATTCTAATAAGAAATAAAATACACACCCTGTTACGTGTAGGCTCGTACAAAAGTAACAAAAGAAAAGAGTGAAGTCAACAAGCTTTGTAAATTTTAACAAAATAATTTTTTTCCTAGAAAACAAGATAAAAATATGAAATAGGACTTACGTTTTGTGAATATAATCCAAAAGTTTAATCCTAGAATTGAAAAATATAAGTCCTATCACTAAACAGTTCTAACTGAATCCAGGTTCGAATCTCGATTAAGTTCCAATATGGAAAGCGATGACGTCAGATGAGGTCGTTGTACTGATGGCAACAGTTCCTCGTTGAAACACAATTTATAATGTTCTGTTTAGAATTCCAGAATAAATTTCCACTAAAAGCCTTTGTCCCAGAATTTTCATAAAGAAAATCACTTCTTTTGTTTTCTAGAGAATATGAATTATTAAATCCCAAAAAATAGATGAACTTCAGAACAAACTTGCAACAACAATAAAAACCTCTTAAGCCCTCAAGGTTTAGAATACGTCTGAACCAGAAAACACTGAGATTGAGAATTAAACCCAACTAAAACGTCATTTTGACGTTCGTGATGGGTCACATGATCACTTACTTTGTCCAAACAGCGCAGTAAAAAATATGTCAATTATCACGTAGGCCCTATCTAAGAATTAGATTTCCACGCTGGAAATGAATTTAAAAATGAAACTGTTTACAATTCAGCTAACACGTGAACATGGCCTTGGTAATGCCAATCATTTTCGCTTAGTGTTTACAAAACGTCTCAACCAAGGTGAAACGTCTCAACCAAGGTGAGCTAAAAATACTGATAATGTAATACCTTTAACGTTCAAATCAGGTCAAAACAGAGAAGTGATTTTTCCAACAATAGTCAAATCCCGTGAAAATTATCATTACAATAAAATGTAATGAAACAAAAATTAAAATAAAAAAGAATTTAAAACTAACACACAAGCAATTTAATTACATATTCGTAACAACCCAAATAAACAATTACATAATATTTCGAATTAATTAAACATTCAAGCAAAAATACAGATAATTAATTAAGAAAGTGAGGTTGCAATTTTAAACACGAATTGAAATAAATAATTCAAAAGTGTATCTTAGATTAAAATTTCATTTAAAATCAAAATAAAAGTCAAATAAATAATTGAAAACCATACCAAATACAGCTTGTGCTGTTAGCATTTCTGGCACATATACCATGAATTTTTAGAAAAGAATACACAGCAAAGATATCCATAATAAGATAACGTCTCTATCACCCAATTACCAAAACACAAACTTCGAGATCTTTTAAAATATTCCTCTTTTCGAAAGACTACTATTTAATTTTTTTTCCATGTTTATCTTTAATTTCCAGATGTTTCAGTATTTGTTTAGTTTATTTATAATTCTTTGGGGTTGAGTAGCAGTTTCGGCAAAGGCGACCAAGTCATCTGCATACAAGAGTGAAATAAATTAGCAAATTCTTGTGTTACGCCGTTATTCTGGTCAGAAATGTGTGACTATAAATCGTTTAGGAAAATGAACATACATAAAGTAGGCGATAAAACACAACCTTGCCTTACCAAGCCAGGCAGTTAAATAATTAAGTCAAGCCATTAGGCATTTTCACACAAACTTTGACATTTGCATCTATGGAATTTAGTATCGTAAGCATTTAACTTCTAATATTTTTACTTCCTAATTTATGATAAAGAAAGCTCAGTAGTTTTACCATCCAGATTTTCATGGCGAATATTATTTATTTCAATTAATATAAAATTTTGGTTCATCTCTTATTGTATAGAAAATAAGTCAGAAAGGTACTGGTGCAATCTGGTGATATTAATTATTCCATGCTTGGTGCTTGGACATTTTCTAAGTCTACAGAAGCGTTGAGAGTCTTTATCTAAAAATGCTTTTTCAAGACTTGACTTGTCTTCTTCTCTGTGTAGGTTGAGTTTGTGCATTTAACTCTATATTGTGCCAATTCGTTTTCTGTAATGATAAACAAGTCGTCTTCTGTACATATTGGGCGAGTGTTCAGGTCGCACACACACACACACACACACACACACACACACACACACACACACATACATATA
>JAECUM010044433.1:2500-10086 GCA_016617855.1 Megalonaias nervosa | reverse complement strand
TTTAACATGGTTTGGTTGAAACGCTCAGATGAACTGTTCCTCATGGAGTGATATGGAGTAGTACGAGATTTGGCTACTTCCGCCAACTTGCATATGAGCCTTTCAGGGAAAGAATAAAACTTAATGAAATGCTCATACAGGGCCTTGGCGGTTGTCTGGGCCAGCACCAGAGAGGGTGAACAGACCACTTGCTTGAATTGTCTTTGTTTGAAAAATAAAGCTTTTTACAAAATGAAAAATATAAGGTCAGTAACGTCAAACTGAAGCCTCTAATATCGACCGAGATTTTCTCTAATTGGGTTGGCTCATTTTGTTACTTTATCGCTGACTTTTTGTTTTCAAATTTTTATTGTGTGAATTTTACTTTTTGGACACTCACTGTTGGTCGTCAGCCTCTCTGCTACTGTAATTAAATCATCGTTATATCAATAATGGAATCTCATACAGCTAGATTAGCTCGATAGCGACTAGAGGCAATTACAAAATATCTACCCGTCCGTGATTCTGTCAAGCAACAACTACAAGCGCGTCAGGAGTCTCAGGTGGAATTTGCAGAAGGTGCAGAACAATTATTTAAACCAATTGTCGAACCAAGAAAGAAAATTGTTAAAGCAGCTAAAGCAACACAGAAAGCTCTTGAAACATTGCCTGTCGTTATTGCTGGCCGTATTCAAGCAGTTCAACCACCACCCGTGCAACCTCCTTAACCACCACCTGAAGAACAGCCACAACCTCTGCCAAGAATTAGAACTAGCATCACAGATAAATTTATGGAGGAAGGTATTGCTGCTATCAAGGACAAAAAGAAGTAATTGATATTGCCGCGTTTGGATATCGCAATAGAGATAAGTATGTAAAACCAGAATATGTTAGAACTCTAAAAGCTGCCGATTGGATTAGGGATGTATATCGCATTAATACTAACACTCCGCAAATCAGAACTGCGGAAGATATTAATAATTTTAATATTTTTAACCAGACAGTAGATGAGTATATTAAACAAGTAATACAAGGAAGGAGGAAAAGAGAAGAAGAAATGAAGCAGCAACCTGAAGAAGCTAAACATAAAAAAAAAAAAGAAATGAAGTGGAAATTTGAAGAGGCTAAACAGTTAAGGAAACTAAGGGAAAGAAAGTCGAAACTTGAAGAGATTGAACGAACAAGGAAACAAAAAGAAGAGGAAGATTTAGAATCTGAAGAAATTAGACGAAGGAGGGAATCACGTTCACCAAGTAAGAAAGAATAAACTGGAAGTTGTCTTGTTACTCTATGTCCTAATAACGTCCATGTTGATGTTGATCGACTTGGAATTTTCATGGGTGGAAAACGAAATGGTAATAATTCTCCAGAAATCATTAATGAAGCAGCTGCTATTTGTCAAAGATTATTTACAGGCGGTATCATGGATATTAATGTGTATCGGTCCCTCATTAATGAAATCGCCGATGATTATTTCAGTGATTAAGGATATGCAGTTAGATACAATGACTATAATAAGACGATTATACATAACGCTCAATGACTATAATAAGACGATTATACATAACGCTCAACGTGGACCGACCATGGCCAGGGTGATAAATTCGCGATTACCAGCCTATAAAGCTATATACGGTGATGGACTCGGTGATGTTGTTCAGGGTCTATTCAGAAAGATCGCCCCAAAAGCAATACCGATTGCAAAGCAACTGGGAATGAAAGCTATTGACGTTGTTCGTGAAAAAGGTATTGGTGCTGTTGGTGATGTTGCCGTTAAAGCATTCTCAGCAATCAAGGATAGACTAGCACGATTAATACGACGAAAACCTCAGCCAGTAAAATTACCCAGCACTGAAGTGATGCCTGCAAATGTTAGTAAAATAATAAATCAAGCCGCAAATCAAAAATTAGCAGAGTTAGCTGGTGTACCACTATCAGAAAAATAAAAAATATAACCGCAAGTTTAATAGCGGGTAGTGGTCTTCGTGTTAGACGATAACAAATATAATAAAATGTTCAAGCGTGTATCTGATCCCGCACTCGACATGGACGCACCAGTTCTCAAAGATGAATCGATACGTGATTATCAGTATTATTCTTTTGACGTACTGCAACCAAATCAGCGTGGAAGAATCGAATTACAAGTTCAGGATACAAGTAGATATTTCTTAGCCGCTGAAGTATTTATTGAAGTAGAAAGTGAGATCTTAAAAACAGATAATACTGAATATGATGCTGATATTAGTGTTGGTTTTGTTAATAATGGTATTATGGCATTGTTTGACAGTGCTACGTATGTTATCGACGGAAGAAATATTGAAACAATTCAGAAAGACGTTGATGTTGCCACGGCGATATTGGGTATAGCAAGATACAGCGATGATTATTGAAGATCAGCTGATCCATCAATGATGTTTGTGAAGTTTACTTCTGATCACTCTGAATACAGACAGTATGAAATAGGACGCCCAAGAAACTTTGCCAGAAACGCCGACGCGGGTGTGAAAACATGATTATTAATGTTGATGTAGATTTTAATTTAGGATTTAGAACACGTCGAGGAATGTTGAAAGATGGAAATAGAAGATTTTGATGTGTAATTCCACTGTCACATATCTTTGGATTGTGTAGAAATGTCAGAAAGGTTATTTTCGGAGCCAAGCATACAATTGTACTTGTAAGAAAAGCTACCGACGATGATGCAATTTGACGACCTGCTGGTGATGCTGATAAAGTAATACTGACAAAACTTTCGTTGTGGATGCCAACAATGACTCCAACAATACCTGAAGAACAACGGTTACTTTCTTTTATGAATCAAGGCGGTAAATCGACATTATCATGGCTGACGATGACCACAGATAGTGTTCAAAGTACAATTAATGGTTTATTTACGTGGCAGATAACATCAGAGCAAGGTGTCTCTGCACCGCGACATATATTTATTGCTTTCCAAGATGCTGCAAGAGTAAATTCACAAACACATAGTATAATGATCTTTGTCAAATTTGGTGAGGTGTCATTGAGAATAACGGACATCAAGAACCAGCTGAGGATATATTATTTAATTTTCATCAAAATCATGTAGCACGTGCATATCATCGTTTGATGACATTCATGGGACGTGATCAAAATGTTGATTCTGGTTTACAACACTGTATCCGATTTATTATTTCTCACTGGAACATTTGGATTTAGGCAGGCAATCTGTCGTTGATATACACTTTCGAGCTCGTGTGGCAAGAGGAGCTATTGCTAATTATAGAGCAATAGCAGTTACACTCAGCGATAAAACAATGCTACTTTAAGGTGTTGGTGGTCGCATGAGAGTTATTGATGCCCCAGTAGAAAACATGTGATTAGATTGCTCATGATATTATAAATGTCATATCATCATGTTAGTGTCAGTCTGACTCCTGGTCAGGTTAAAAAACTACAATCAGTATCAAAAAGAAAAGAGTGCAGTAAAAATATCACTCAAACAAGAACAAATCACAGGTGGTTCAAAAAAAAACTATCACTGACAGAACGTCAACTCAGGCACTTCAATGACGCCAAAACGATCAAAGACCGGCATACGACTTAATCTTTCTGCGGGTGCCATTAAAGACATCGCTAAGACGGGTGGTATATTTCCACTTCTCGAGCTATACCAGCGTTGATAGCCGCTGCAGCCCCAGCTGTTGCAAAAGCTGCTGCACTTGGTGCTGTTGGAACTGCTGCTGCAATGGCATTAAAGAAAGGAACAGGACAAGGAATGAAAAGATCTAAAAAAAAGGGAAAGCGTCTAAGACTGCCAGGAACTCCTTATTCATGGTACGGAAAATGTCTAAGACTTCCCGGGACACTTCGTTGATTCTTCCTATGTCCAATTTTGATTTCCTTGATGCTGCTGAGCGATTAAATATAAAAAACTTCAGAGGTGTTTTTATGCGTGATCAGTTACCGCACAAACCAAACAATGTTGAAACTGGTATCATTAATCTCGATGGAAGTTCTGGTGCAGGTACTCACTGGGTTGCATACGCGATTGATCCACGTGGAATTGTTTATTTCGATTCGTATGGACTGGCACCACCAAAAGAATTTTTAAAATATGTTAGCAACATGCAAAATATTCCAATCTGGTATTCAACATTACCAACATAAAAATTAACTGATCCGTCAATATGTGGCCGTGAAGTACTCGCTGTGCTTGACACTGTATCAAAATCGTCAATGCCTCCTCATAAAGTTGTGCACACGAGTATACATCGTCGTACAACGTTTTAAACAGGCATTAGTAAATATAATGGTAGATATTTACGGAAGATCAGCTAAGACTAAAACTCAGCAAGGTGATTTATCTAAGTATGCAACTCTTGATCAGCTCAGGAATGAAATTGATGATCTTTTAAATCTTGCAAGCGTAGATAGCAATGAAGTAGCTATTTTTCAGGATAAAAAAGGACGATTAAAATCAAGTAACATCCAGTTAACAGACATCCTTGTACGAATTACAAACGCGCTCAAAGACAATATTGTTGTATTTGATGAAAACGGTAGAATACAAGATTCTGGACATTCAATTGTTACGTATCGGCTCGTTCAAAGTAACACAAAGAAAGAGTGAAGACAACAAGCTTTGTAAATTTTAACAAAATTAATTTATTTCCCTAGAAAACACGGTGAAAAGGTAAATAGGTGAAACAAGACTTACGATTTACGAAGAAGATTCCCAAAATTATGTTCTAAATTTGTGAAAACACATAAGTCCTGTGAATAAACAGTTCTAAATTGATACAGTCTGAATCTCAGTTCCGTTCCAAGATGGCGGATGATGACGTCAGACGAAGGCTAACACAAAATGTCCAGAATTTTCACTGTAAAGCACAATTTGTATTGTTCTGTTCCGATTTAGAAGTAATTTCATCAAATGTCTTTGTCCAAAGTCAGTAGTGTTGTTCTCCAGGGAAAATAATTATTTAGAAAGTAGATGAAATACAGCTACCACCACTAACAACACACATGTTGTTCCTTGTACGAATGCACAACTCTTTCCAGCACAGAAATACCTTTTCCTTAAGGTATTAGAAACTCTGTAAGATGTTATGTTGCAACTCTCAGCTATGACTGACCACGACTATGACTATCACTAAACATTTCTTACAGGTAACTGAGCATTTAAAACAAGCTAATGCGTCATTACATGTACACACGCATGAAAGACACGTGTGATTTCGAAATCACTACAATGCGTAAACAAGTATTATTTTGAAATAACGTGGTCACAGCCAACCATTTACATAGCTCTTTCTCACTGTTTACCTGATACGAAAAACCTTCATGCAAAAATCGTGCTTACACGAGACTCATTTACGTTTTAAATAAATATGATGTTTCTAACAAACTATTAGACCCATGCTAACATAATCATCACCATAATAATAATAACATTTAGTGATATAAAATAAAATAAAAATGAAACAAATTAGAAGAATTTAAACTTTAACACATATGTAATTTGACTACAGGGTCGTAACACAATCAACAATTATGCTAAGAAAACTGGCGATATTTTCACTGGTATTATTGTCATGAAACAAAACAAAATTACCGACGTAGGAGACCCAGTCATACCCACGGACGCAGCAACAAAAAAATATGTCGATGATTAAGAATCTAAGTATGTGTTAGCCAACGGTGGTATGATGCGTGCATTTCTCAACATGAACAATAATGGAATTAATAATCTCAGAACACCAGAATGAGATTTCGACACAGCAACGAAAAAAAAATGTCGATGATAAAGACCTTCCAGTGATGAACTCGTTAATTGCAGTCAATGATGTGACGACCGCATTTAGAACTGACTTTTCTAATCACGTACAAACGTTTCTGAATTTTCGTAGGAACATAAACAGAGCCATTAATGAATTTTTTGGAAGTCCAGCAGTTGTTGACATAAAAAACTCTCCGAAATTAACACAAAACTCAACGATATTGTCAGTGGATTTCCTGATATCGTTGAAAATACTAATCTGATTAAAATTCCTCACAAGCAGATCATCAATGTGATGTACACAGTAGCATCAGGATCAGCAACATGGACACAGCAAAATAACACTATCAAACATACCGCGGAAGTCACTGGTATGTATAGACTGTCCGTATTTAGCGGTGCAAAATTTAGTATATTTGCTACATATCTATGGCGTCATTCAACGATATTTTTTCTGGAATTGTGTCTATTGTGTTAAATAAAGATGCCGAAGAAACGTTTTTACTGGAACCATCTAATAAAAAATTAACCGCAGCGTCTTACTGGTGGTGTCTGGAATTTGTCGCTGAAACACCTTAATTAACTTAACAACTTAATAAAAGTATAATGAATCAAAATCCAATCGACGTTCTTCGTTACAGATACAATAAAGCATGTACATGGCAAACTAAACTAAAAAAATAGCGTTGATGATTATACAATAAAAGTAAAAAATATCGCAGACGTGTGGTTGTCACTGATATAATTGTTTATTCAGTTACTGCCGTTATCGCTAGAACCGGAGTATTGCTATCAACAATAACAATAATCGCGCCTGCAGTTGTAACAACTGGTATGTCAGCCGCAACGACAATTGCTGGTATTTTCAGTATTATTGCGAAGAAGATAGCTACATGCACAAACACAAAATTACATTTGTATACAATGAAACTACACACGGCGATGTCAGCATATTCTAAACTATCATCGTATCTCTCGTCGTATCTCAGTGATGGTAAAATATCCGATGAGGAGTTCACAATGATGATAAAAATTTACAATGAAGTATTTGACGAAAAAATAGAAGATCAAATTCTCGATTTAAAATAATAACAGTAATAATGTCATCATCGAACGAACTACTGCAACAAATCGTCGTTATTACAGCACCGCTAAAGACAACAATGATATCAGCGAGTTCAACCAATCCTGAGTTTAATGTGGTTTTTCCAACTGCAATTCCAGCTAACGTAATAGCGCTAGCACAATTGCGAGTTTATTATTGCTGGCCAAATATCAGGTCGAAATCATTCGGTGGATTACAAGCAAATAATTCACTTGTATTCCCAAATAAGACCCGATGGAACTCCCGATTGGCAAGTTGTTGACATTCCAATGGGCAGTTATCAAATAGAACAAATCAACGACGAGTTCCAACGCAGAATTAAGTATATTACAGGAAAAGAATAAAAAAATAACTATTACTGTTCACGAGCCAACGTTATCGTCTGCGATAGAAATAAATTCTCTCGACTACATCGTAGATATTTATCAAAGTTCGATGAGATCTGTGCTAGGTTGGTCAGAAGTTCCTCCTGTTTATAATGGACTACCAGAACCTAAAATTGATGAATTTAAACTGATAAAGCAATATTTATAAAGATTCAGGAATATCGGGAAAAAAACAAACATCATCTATGGAACTCTACGGAACTACTTGATGAAGAAAATGAAAATTTTATTATATACGATGGTAAAAAAAAACTTACTATAATGGACAAACTATTATATTCTCTTGATTACGAAAGAAACACTTTTATTTTTGATGAAGAGTTTCATAACTCATTTTCTAATGATATTAAACCTG
>JAECUM010044432.1:0-18523 GCA_016617855.1 Megalonaias nervosa | reverse complement strand
TGTGTGTGTGTGTGTGTGTGTGTGTGTGTGTGTGTGTGTGTGTGTGTGTGTAAGATATGTGGAAATTTTCTTAAAGGTAAAGGTCATTCTGCTATTGTTTTGCTCAAATTCGATTACGTAGATATATAATTAATCCAAGGATTGTCTCAAAGGCTTGTTTAATGAGCTTCAGCTCCACTTAAAGCTTCTGAAAGTTTCCAGAATACGGGACGGGGTGGGGGTGGGGGTTAACTCCTCCATCAGTAATATTTTGCAACAAAAATTCGGTTAATATAACTCAACTGTATCATGGATAGCTGACCTAAAATTCATGAAAATAAATAAGAAGGGATACGTTTATTTACTTGCATAACGTGGATAAACCTGATAGTTGAAAGAACCTAAAGAATTTACGGAATCGGTTGCAAAAGTCTGGATAATGTAGCATGATATATCATAAGGAAACATTTTTTTTCATGTAACGAAGTTTTTTAACATTGTACTTGTGATAACCCAGTTTCTGTGTGCTGTTAGTTCCAGATAACGATGAACGAACCTTTCCGACATGTCAATCAATTATGCTTAGCAGCTACTTACGACATTACCTTGGTCCAGTGGGAGGGCTTACTTCTTTACATATGGCCAATGGGAGGGTTGTGAGCGTAGACATGGTGTGAGTAGCGCATCATATTACATAACATGGCTCAACACACGTTCCCACTACCTGGACTAGAAATAAAGGAAATATGTATAATACATTTGAGCCAGAATATAGAAGTATGAGACACCGACGTCACACAGCTAAGTCACAAGGCGCTACGCGAAGTGGACAGGCCTGTGAAAGAGCCTCAGAAAATTCCATGTGTAGGAAAATGGACAAACATAACAAATACACGGGGAATAGGATTGACCTAACTAACAAAGGCTACCCATTCTAACAATAGGGACTAACAATTTTTTTTAGTATTTTTGAATCTTTTGGAACTTTGGATTTTTTGCGAAATAATAAAAATAATTTCTACATTAAATGGGGGCTGATTTTGTGGCCCTGCTTGGTAGAAAAGATAATAAATCATGTTAAATAGGGATGCATCCAAAAGATTAAGAGAAGCATTAAGAAAATAAATGAAAATGTGGCTCCTTAATCAGGATGCAGCCTCTTCATTCCTCAGTTACAGAAGAAAATGAGAGACGTCTCACCCAAGCACACACAAAAAACAATAGGCTTTATTTTATTTCTTATAAGAGTAACCGTCTCTCATTCAAAATGAAAATTTAAAGAGAAATTCAAAATTAAACATGGAAATGATAATAACATTTCCAAAATTTTTTTTTTATTATTTTTTTATTTTTTTTTTATAATCATATTTAATATTGTACGCAACTTGGGTCAAAATTTGACCGTAATGCCGTCCTCACACAAAAATCTATAGCAATCACACACTATAGCATTCAGTGGCGTAGCTTGGGGAGGGCGGGGGGGGGGGACATTTGTCCCCGGGCGCCATGTGCCAGGGGCGCCAACATGAGGAAAATACAACTATTCGTTATCTCAGATGCACTCGAAGGGGGCGTCAAATTTATGTTTTGTCCCCGGTAGCTAAGTACTCTCGCTAGGCCACGGATAGCATTATACAGATAGCAAACACAGGACAAAGGGACCTTTGGCAAAGGTCACTGAAATTTAAAAGGGGAGGAATTCCAATCAAATGATTGAAATATGATCGGATGAACAAACCTTTAGATACACTAGGGAAATAAATACCCCATAAAAAATTTGCTTTTAAACAAATTTTTGATCCAAATCTTGTTTACTAAAATTAGAACATTGCAACACACCTTAGGGAGAAACACATACACATAAAAGACTTTTCTTTTTTTGGCTAAGTGGGGGGGGGGGCATCTGTCTGGTGCCCCCCCCCCAAAAAAAAGTGTTACGTGTAGGCTCGTACAAATGTAACAGAAAAAAAGAGTGAAGTCAACAAGCTTTGTATATTTTAATAAAATAATTTATTTCCCTAGAAAACAATGTAAAAATTGGTAAATAGGACTTACGATTTGCGAATATAATTCAAAATGTAGTCCTAAGAGTGAAAAATACAAGTCCTATCACTAAATAGTTCTATTAGAATCCAGGTTCGAATCTCGACGACATACAAATATGGAAGGTGATGACGTCCGATGTGGTCCATGTACGAATATCAACAATTCCTCAATTGAATCACAGTTTTTGTTTCCGAATAATTCCAGAATAAATTTCCATGAATATCTTTCAGAATTTTTTTTAAAAGAAAGTCAGCTTGTTGAGTTTCCAGGAGAATAAATTATTAAATCCAAAAAACAGATGAAAAACAAACAATCTGGCAACAATTAAAAAAAACCACCTTGTTCCTTCAAGATGTTAAAACGATTCTGACAGAAAAATATTAAGAATACGTATTTAAACCCCAAAAACTTCATTTCAAGTCTCGCGAGATGGGTCATGTGGTCTCTTACTACAAGAAATCTATCACGTACACCAGTGTAGCCCCACTTAAGAACCAATAATAAAGAAACGCTGTTTACACGTAGTGATCACGCAATCAAAGTATGGCCCCGATACTGACCAATCATTTTAACTGCCTGTTTACGAACTTCTCAACCTAAGACGAACTAGGTGAACTAAAAATAATTCTCATGTAACACGTTTTACGTCTTAGATAAACAACATTTCCTAAAAGAAAATATCGAATTACTGAAAAAGAATTTCGAATCCTTTCAATAATCATTACAATAAAATGTAATGAAACAAAAATAAAATAAAAAAAGAATTTTAAACCTAACACACAAACAATTCAATTACATATACGTAACACTTCCCCCATAAAGAAAAAAGAAAGATTTATATAATAAAGCTTTCTTTCTACCATATGTAAATTATACATGAGGTAAACAAAATTACATGAAAATTCTTATGAATTATATAAAGTATATATGAAATAATATTTCTATACACGGGAAAGTGCATCTGCAATCAAATTGTCTTTTCCTTTGATGTGCCTGATGTTGAGATTATATTCTTGCAAAAACAATCTCCACCTTAATAATCTTTGATTTTTATTTTTCATCTTGTCGATGAAAGTAAGGGGGTTGCGATCACTATACACAACAACCGGAGAAGGAGCTGAGCTAATGTAAACTTCAAAATGCTGTAATGCCAATATTAAAGCCAAACATTCCTTCTCGATTGTTGAGTAATTTCTTTGGTGCTTATTTAATTTCTTAGAGAAATAGCACACTGGGTGATCAATACCATTTCTGTCTTCTTGAATCAATACTGCTCCAACCCCAACATCACTTGCATCCACAGACAATTTAAAAGATTGATTGAAATTTGGAGCTGTTAGAACCGGCGCACTTTTGAGTATGGCTTTAAATCTATCAAAAGCTTCCTGACATTTTTCGGTCCAGAGAAACTTGTTTCTCTTACTTAACAAATTTGTCAGAGGTTCAGCAATATTAGAAAAATTGGAACAAAACTTTCGATAGTATCCGGCCATACCCAAAAATCACATCAGTTTCTTTTTACTGACAGGCACAGGAAAATCAGAGATAGCTTTAACCTTAGCATCAATAGGTTTAACTTGACCATGTCCCACAATATGTCCTAGGAAAGTTACACAAGCACGACAGAACTCACTTTTAGATAAATTGATTGTCAAATTAGCATCAGTGAGTCTTTCAAAGAATTTCCGAATCGTGGCTAGATGTCCTTTCCAGGTGTCGTTGTAGATGATGACATCATCAATATAAGCATCACAATTATCTAGACCGGAAGTAATCATATTCATCAAGCGTTGAAATGTACTTGGAGAACCCTTCATCCCAAAAGGCATTACTTTATATTGATAGAGTCCATCTGGAGTCACAAACGCCGAAATTTCTTTCGCTCTTTCCGTAAGTGGAATTTGCCAAAATCCTTTCAGAAGGTCAAATTTGGTGACGTACTTGGCATTTCCAATTTTATCAATGCAATCATCGATCCCTGGTAACGGAAATGAATTGTTTTTGTCATGCTGTTCACCTTCCTATAATCAGTACACATATGGAAAGTTTTATCCGGTTTCGGAACAAGTATGCATGGTGAACTCCAATCACTTTTACTGGGCTCTATGAAATCGTTCTCCAACAAATACTGAATTTCCTTCTTCAAGTATTCCTGTTTGAGAGGGTTCATCCTGTATGGGTGTTGTTTCACAGGTTTTGAATCTACAATTTCAGCGTCATGAAATATTTTGTTTGTCCTCGTAGGAATATCCGGAAACAAGTGCTCATATTTGAATAATAACTGTTTAAGTTCATTTCTTTCTTGTTGTTGCAAATGTAAAAGTTTCTGGTCGAGATCTTTCATAATTTCCGAATTTCGAAGATTTGTTGCTCCAAGATCAACGGTATCCAATTGAATTTCTTCAGTTAAATCCACAGTTGGTGGGACAGGTACAACTAAATTAATTGTATGATTTACTTGGCTATCTCTTTCAATATACTAGTACTCCATTAATTTATTTAGACCAGAGTACTATAATTATAATTTAACTCATTCATTTTCATCTTTACTTTGTAAGGGCCGTAAAATCTAACTTGAAGAAAACTTTGAAGAATGAGCAAGAGAGAATGAACTCTACTACAAGACTCAAATATTCTCTCAAGTAAAATTTTGTGAAACCATAGTTTCACTTTTGACTTGAATTGTGGAGTGCCAAATTCAAGCATAACAAACTGGAAAATTACAGACATGAAATTTGACCTTTGACCTGATTGGACAGATATTGGAAGGCCAAATTGAGTAAAAAACTTAATTAAAGCTTTTACTGTAGTTTTGGTTTTAATATTCCTCAAAGGAATTGCCTCTGGGAATCTTGTTGACGCACACATAATGGTCAACAAATATTGGTTGCCTGACTTGGTTTTAGGTAAGGGACCAACACAATCTACCATAATTCTGCTAAATGGTTCGTCAAATGCAGGAATTGGTTGCCGATGAGCCTTAGGTATCTTCTGATTGGGTTTTCCTACCATTTTGACAAGTATGACAAGATCTACAAAATTTACAAACATCACTTTTGATTTTTGGCCAATAAAAGTGAGTCAAGATCTTGTTATAAGTTTTATTTATCACTAAATGACCAGCCGTAGGAGTTTCATGGGCCAAACTAAGTATTTCCTGTCTGTAAGATTTTGGAACTATAATTTGATAGTTCACTGACCACTCGTCATTAGCAGGTACCTCGGGAGGTCTCCATTTTTTCATAAGAATTCCATTTTTAATGAAATAACAGACAGGTACTTCAGTGGCTTCAGTTTCACTAATGGCCCTTTGAAACAAACAGGAGATCTCAGGATCTTTTTCCTGTTCGACGACAAGTGATTGTCATTTATCACCCTGATTAGAAAAAAGAGAATGAGTATTTAAAAGAGGATCACTGTGATCAATGCCACCTGATTGATCCAAATTAGAAGTGAAATTGACCTCATCAAAAGCCTGACCAATACATGTGTCAGCTAAAGGAATATTTTCCTTATCAAAATCATTCTCAAGAGCTTTCTTTGACATAGCTCTGGTAACTGTATAAGCTGGGTATAGCTCAGGGTATTTTTTTTTTCAATCGGATCAACTTTCTGATCCAAAGAAGGCTTGTCAGTTACAAGTGGATTAACCACAACCTTGTCTCCAGCTAGGTCATTGCCTAGCAACAAATGAATGCCCTCAACGGATAAGTTATGCACCATACCGACTGTCACAGGTCCTGAAACTGAGTCTGATGACAAATTTACAGAATGGAGAGGAACATTAACAAAGCTGCATTCTACTCCCTGAATGAGAACACTCTCATTAGAACAGGACTTCTCAGAAGAAGGCAAAATACCTGACACTAAAAGACTCTGAGAAGCTCCTGTATCCCTTAAAATTTTAATAGGGACAGGATTGGCCGAATCACCTAAGAGTGATATAGAACCCTTCGACATGAATGGTTCATAATTCTCCATAATAAAATCAGACTGGGGTTTATTAGACCCAACAAATGTATTGCTTTCAATACATGACCGTGACCTTGACCTCTTAGAAATAAGAGCATTTGGGATAGGTCTATCTTGATTCTGATGCCTATATTTCAACTTGAAGCAATCAGAAATGACGTTTCCTTTTTTCTTGCAATAGGTACACGTAGGCAGAGACAAGGATTTTGAATCAAGTTTATCAGAAGCTTGATTTTTAAACGTTGTGCCAGATTGAATTTTAGGAGGAGTCGTATTAGGCTGAAATACCTTTCTACCAGTAGACTGCTGAGTGAATGATTTGCCTACAACAGGAACTTTATGAGTTAAGGAGTACTCATCGGCAGCAAGAGCAGCATTTTCCAAGGTTTCAATCAACATAAGTCTGTCCAGCTTCTTTTTTATAGTTTCTGAATTTTTGCCGATAAGCCTCGGGGACTAACGCATAACCCCTTAAGATGCACTCCTTAACCAAATCATAATCTGAACTCTGTTGTACTGACATTGAATGGTAAATATCACTAGCTTTACCAACTAGTACACATTGTAGAAGCTGAGTCCAATACTCCCTTGGCCATTTCAAATTTTCCGTAACTTTTTCAAAACGAGGAAAATATTTGTCTACTTCTTTTTCTCTAAAAGGGGGAACTACCCTAATATTTTTTGTAATGTCAAAACTTGAATCTTTATGTGAAGTGGAATCGTGCTGCCACTTGCCAGCTCAAATTCTTTCATTCTAAGTTGAAATTCCCTTTCATCCTTCTCTCTTTGTAATTGTAACTGTTTATCTTTCTCCCTCTCCTGTCTCTCTCTCTCCTCTTTCTCAAATTGTAATTGTCTCTCTTTCTCCTCTTTTTCAAATTGTAATTGTTTATCTTTCTCCCTCTCCTGTCTCTCTCTCTCTCTCTCCTTTTCTTCAAACTGCATTTGCAATTGCTTCTCTTCAAATTGCAACTGCATTTGTTCTTTCTCTTTCTGAAGCTCGAGCTTCCTTAACTCTACTTCCATTTTGTATTTCATTTTTATTTCCATTACTTTAATGTCAGTGTCTGTCATAGACTTACTGACTGATGCCAAAACACTTTTATCAAAAATATTTTTCCCCACCAAATATTGGATCAAAATATTTTTAATTTCTTGTTTCGTCAAGGAATATTTTGCTTCAGAAAGATCGTACTTTCTGGCAAGTTCAAGCAACTCATCTTTTATCAGACTATTCAACTGCTCCTGAGTTGGATTAGAAAGAAAAGTTTCCACTTTTGTTGACATTGTGAATAAAAGCCTGTTATTTTCACTTAAAATTTCAAATAAAAATGTAAAATAGTACTTGGGATTTTAAGACTAGGGGAATTTAAATTTCAAAAAAAACAATTTTCTGAAATATTGAACCAAAATTCTTATATCCCAAGGACGAGCGACCCAATTTTCTCCTGTTACGTATAAGCTCGTACAAATGTAACAGAAAAAAAGAGTGAAGTCAACAAGCTTTGTATATTTTAACAAAATAATTTATTTCCCTAGAAAATAATGTAAAAATTGGTAAATAGGACTTACGATTTGTGAATATAATCCAAAATGTAGTCCTAAGAATGAAAAATACAAGTCCTATCACTAAATATTTCTATTAGAATCCAGGTTCGAATCTCGACGACATACAAATATGGAAGGCGTTGACGTCAGATGTGGTCCATGTACGAATATCAACAATTCCTCAATTGAATCACAGTTTTTGTTTCCGAATAATTCCAGAACAAATTTCCATGAATATCTTTCAGAATTTTTTATAAGAAAGTCAACTTGTTGAGTTTCCAGGAGAATAAATTATTAAATAAAAAAAACAGATGAAAAACAAACAATCTGGCAACAATTAAAACAACCACCTTGTTCCTTCAAGATGTTAAAACGATTCTGACAGAAAAATATTAAGAATGCATATTTAAACCCCCAAAACATCATTTCAAGTCTTGCGAGATGGATCATGTGGTCTCTTACTACAAGAAATCTATCACGTACACCAGTGTAGCCCCACTTAAGAACCAATAATAAAGAAACGCTGTTTACACGTAGTGATCACGCAATCAAAGTATGGCCCTGATACTGACCAATCATTTTAACTGCCTGTTTACGAACTTCCCAACCTAAGACGAACTAGGTGAACTAAAAATAATTCTCATGTAACACGTTTTACGTCTTAGATAAACAACATTTCCTAAAAGAAAATATCGAATTACTGAAAAAGAATTTCGAATCCTTTCAATAATCATTACAATAAAATGTAATGAAACAAAAATAAAATAAAAAAGAATTTTAAAACTAACACACAAACAATTTAATTACATATACGTAACAAAAGAATATGCCATAAACTACTGCTTTGATTTTGCCCAAATTTTACAGATTGCTTATTTTACTTTATGAAATAAGCTTGAAAAATTGTATATTTTTGGGCTGCATACGAAAAGAGGCATAAGAAAGTATTGTCTATTAAATATGAGCATGGGCGTGTTTAGAGTAAAGGTCAACTGCAATACAGAACAATAAAGTAGCTGCCTGGCGAGTTGAATTTGCCGTTGGTAACGGAATATAAGTTACAACTATAATGACCGAGATTTATAGACGAGCTTTTAAACAGGGCCAATAAATCAGCCCGACAACCGTGATGATATATACTGGTGGTTTAGGGGCCGATATCTCCTGCTCACTAAAACCTGCAAAAATCTGCAGAAAATATTGTCTGCGCACATCGGTGTATATGTTATACACTTACCGGTACTTCTCGCGGCTGTGTGAGCTACCAATCGGCTGAAGGGTTCTTTTGGCGACATGTGTATTATATCTCCAGAACAAATCCTATGTTTGGCGACCTGTAAATCCACATAAAATAGCAAATCCTCTATCATGTGGCCATTTTGAACTTCGCGTTAGATATGCTGTCACAAAATACCGGTAAGTGTCTAAAGTGTACGCAGGTGTGTTCCAGAAAGATTTGCATGTAGCAAGATTGAACAGTTTAATGAACAGGTGGCATCAGACCCGCCTATCTTCCAGCAGGATCAATATAGATGGAGGGGTGGGGGATTTATCGGACTACTTTTGACCTTGCAGTTGAGCTAAACAACACATTGGGGGTTTTATGTGCATTTCATTTTTTTTTTTTAAAAAGAGAGTAATAACGTTTCCACAAGCACAGCATAGGCGGCGGATATGTGTCCAGAATAAAAGTTATTTATGCTTAGGTCATTTCTACGTTCGAATACCTACGTACCTCACCCTGTTTGATTATTATGAGGAATTTACACTTGCCCAGATTATGGATTATCAAACCAAAGCATTAACTTTCAAAAAGACAATATGCTAATTAACAGAAACAAATATTTGAAAGGGGTCTTACTCGGCAAAATTTCTTGCAAACAAAATATTGTATAGATTTTCTTCATAAAAGAGGTAAATTACTAGCAAACTTCAAAGACGAGTATCACTACGAAAGTCAAACAAAATAATAAGGTATGGACCAAATAATCAGGTGTTGACCAAATGATACAAAAACACCACTTAATGAACAGTTTTCCGTTTATTTATTTTTTTCAATGATTTGTAAAATGACACAGGTTTTGTAAGATACAAACAAATATATTTAAACTGGTAGGTATGTAATTATTGTGTTGAGACGTTTCAACACGGGTCAGCCGAGGATGGATTAGAAGAGCTGTGAATGGTTGACTGACTACGTCATTTTTTTTATCTGCCTGCAGCGAAGACGGCAGGTATCAAGAAGAAAGAAGATTGCTAACGATGGAATAGATCATTACCTGTCCTTGCCCTGAATGCACTGAGAGGCTTAGGTCTGACACTTGCAACAGGGTGGAGTATGCGAGCGAAGAAAACAAATTTCTCCTGCTAAGGGAGGAGAAAACGATCTACACAAGAATCCTTCCCACCCACCCCCATGGGGAGACTAAAATGGAGAATGCAGGCAAAGAGGGAGCCACAGCAGATCCAGACGACCCCGAGCTCCCCGACCGAAGCAATCAGAAGTGATTAAATATCACAACCACTACCACTGCCACCATCAAAACTAGAAGCAATAAACTATTATAGACAACAGGAGGCAAAGTAGGAAATAAAGGAGAGGAAGACGCTTGATAAGCAACGTCAGAAAAAACAAGAGGAGGCTGCGAGAAAGGAACCTCCAGCCCTTGCAACGTCGACCCAGACACCTACGGCGGAGATAGAGATCACAAAGAAACAACCGGCCGGTTGCAGGCTTATTGATCTCCGACCAAGCATGGACCAATGGTCCAGGCATGAACCAGGTACGCGATATGCGGCTTACCGACCTCTACTGAAACTGGGAGTGTTCAACAGCGCATAGAAGACCAACTGATGGTGATAGAAAAAAAACAGAAGGTCTCAGAAAAGGCCAAACAAATTCACCGGAGAAAGGTCGCTAACAACATCAGACACCAGTGAGAAAGATACAGTAAATGGCTGCTCAAGTTAGCCACAATAATCTGCAACCGATTTACTGAATACTACAAGTTGCAGGGGCAGGCAGTTGACCGATGTTCGACTTTATTTTAAAGCAGTCAGTCAAACTGATTGTCCGCTACGATTATAATTCCAAGAAGTATAGTAACTGGCTCCTAGTTTATTCAAGATAAGAACTGACATATCTCGTTATTTTTCAACATTGATACATGATTTCTAAATTGTCTCCATATCTCGCAGAATTTTTATAAAAAGTAAATATAAAAGTGGCACCTGAGTTCAAATTTAAATTTGTTTGGGAGACAGTAGAGGCAATTAAAGCTATTGACTGACGCGAATCACCTGAAGTAAACAGCTTGCAAGCACGCAAAGTGAGAGAACTTAGAAGCAAAGAGTGCAGGAGACAGTTTTATGCACAAATTGAATAACGCATCCACCTGCTTAATATTTAAAAAATAATTTAAAAATAAACAGAAATAACTATTTTTGTATAGTTATAATAAACAAAGCACTTATAAGAATAGCATTCCCTTAACCGGATAAGTCAATGTGAGTTCATAACAAAAGAAGTTTATCCATCCCAAATTTATGTCAGAAGGTCATTATTGACACTGAGTGATGTTTACAATGCAAACGCAAGCCGTTTCCCTAGGTGATAATTCTGAAAAACATTGTCTACTAAACAACTTAATACAGAATCAAAATAGTTGCCAATCCAGGCATTGTATTAGATATTGTGCTTGAACCCACAAGTCTACTGTTACGGATAGCTAGCTCTTCTTCCTAGCCGACTATTGGTACTTCGCTGTATACATGCTGGGAGGAGGGTCATGCCTCACATCACTTTCAAGAACACAGACACATAATTCACAAATTTATTTTTGTCTTTAAATATTAAACAATAATAGCTGAAAATGTCACAGTATAGCCGTAAGTTAAGAAATTTGACAAGGGCCAGGGTACGAAACGACCGTATATACTCACTTATAACCCGAGTCCAACTGCAAAATGCATATACCCAGATTTGTCGTCGCATCATACGCCGACAGATCTGCGTCTGTGCAGTTTGTTAGAAGTAATCAGTGGAACAAACAATATAGACCCTGATCTGCAGGCGCATTATGCTATGGCAGATCAGGATCTTTGTTGTCTGCACTTTGCATCGACGTATATTCGGTATCCCCTGCCACGTAACATTATAGATAACCCCATGGTTATGAAGATAGTGCTAATTAGAATTACCAGACACTCGATTTAGATAAGTGTTTACTGTAGTGTAGGTCCGAGTGTAAGTTGTTGTTGTTGTTGTTGTTGTAGGGTTTAACGCCATTTTTCAGCACAAGATAGGCTATACATGGCGGACAGTATAAATGGTGGAGGAAGAACCCGGGAAAGCCCTGGAAAGAACCACCGACCAACGAGAAGCTACTGGCAAGCTTTCCCACATACCCACATTGGCCGAACCCGAGACTCGAACCCACGCAGACAGAGGTGAGATGTTAATGATCCGTAACGGTGAGCGCTTTAGACCACTCGGCCACTCGGGGCCCCCCGAGTGTAAGTGAACAGAGAGAGAGAGAGAGAGAGAGAGAGAGAGAGAGAGAGAGAGAGAGAGAGAGAGAGAGAGAGAGAGAGAGAGAGAGAGAGAGTGTGTGTGTGTGTGTGTGTGTGTGTGTATATTATATGCAGTGTAATCGAGTATGTATTATATGCAGCAGTGTTACAACCTGAAGCCTGAAGTTAAATACATTTGTTATAATATCTCATGTACACTACCCTTAGAAAAATGTATACGTATTCTGTAGAATAATGCTGTTAAGTATTATTGTTTTATAAATCAATATTGATAATTTGACCGGAAGACATAAATTGAGAATGTCGTTGTGCAGATGCATATATTTTTTAGCATTAAAAAATGTATATAAATATTTTAATTAGAACGGACATGATATGTCAGTATGTGTTTTCTCTCATATATATGTACGTCACGAAGTATGATTATTTTCTTTGAAAGAATATCAAGATAGTTTGTTTAAATTTAGTTTTTTTTACCTCAGACCTATTCCTAAAACCTATCTTACACAGTATCTACATGTTGTTTGAAGGAAAAGAACTTGTTCAAACTATTGTTAAGTTGGGTCGCATCGTCCTTCGAGTTGGGCCGAATTGTCTTGGACCGAATTGTCTTTGGGCCAAATTGACTATAATCCGGCATAAATGATACAACATTCCCATCCCTCACCCTATTCGATCCCACAGCTTGAATCCACTTTTTTTTTTCTGGTAAACAGGGTCTTTCGGAAAAAGAAAGAACCCTTTTCCCCATCATCACTCTTTTGGTTACATCCATATGCAACACAATGCACCATATTTGCTGTACAAAAGCACGATCGTAAGATATATCACATTGACATTTACGTGGGGAAATTAAACACTTGAATGGCTAGGTTGAATATAAGGGATACATGTACGTCATATCCGTTTTTGGCACGCGGAAACTACCGATTGTTTACGGAGATTGCCGAATAATTTTTTCATTTAAAAAAGTGGATTTTTAAGTCTAATTAAACATTTTTATGGTGTGCATACATAACAAATGACTATAATAATATCACACGTTTGTACAATATAGGTGGCCAGTGACCTTTAAGGAAGCTGAAGAAGTAAGATCAGATTTCACATAGGCTACAAAAGTGACCATTACTAACCAGACTGGAGCACATCCCCTCATTGCATACAAGCTTTGGATTTCTGACGTTTATGATACTGGACATTAAGTTAAGAAATAATAATAATAATAATAATAATAATAATAATGGATACTATTTTAGTAATATTCCTTTTGTATTGTGACGCGACTCTAGCTTCTCCTTGTTAAGTGTCTGTTTGTCGCCAGTGGCACGTCGTTTATTCGATGCTGTACTTTTCTGTACAAAGAGTTTCGATACTAAATAATTGTTGAGAGACTATGTATCAGTGAAACATAAGTAATACAGGTCATGCGAATAATCATTCCCGATGAGTTTGTACTAAAACGCGTCAAGATTATTCGTCGTGTATCGATCCCATCAACCAGTCTGCCTCTCGGAAATAGACTGAAAATCAATTCGTTGTTTGCATCTCTAGGTCCTGAGTAAACTTCGGCAATATGTTGTTTTATTTGGGGTTTTTGGTCTCTTTTAATAAAGTGGACGTTTGCTCTTGACTTAATCGCATTCAAAGGGTAAAAAAAGATTTCCAACTTGGCAACGCCACTAAAAATGTCCTCATATTTTCTTTATTTTTTTTTCTGGCACTTTTAGTGATATCTGGTTACTAAGTTATAAATTTAGTTAAAGCAAGATCGTATTGTCTTTTTTTTTACGTATTCTAATTGTCTTGCATATTAAAACTGAAGTATGTGTCACGTGGACCTTTCAGCAAATAATTGCATTTTGAATAAAAAAGACGATAGTTTCAATGAAATTATATATATATATATATATATATATATATATATATATATATATATATATATATATATATATATATATGTTTAGCTGCTGCTGCTATCTAATAAATACATGTAACGCTCTATACTGATGAGTAGCTTCAGAATAGATGCGAAGGAATCTAGAGCAACTTTGTTGGCTTGCCATCGCAAATCCCTACTTTTTTGTAAATGCATATTCCAACCCCATATGTTGCGTGTTCCTGCGTTACAAAGTTTGGTCGGAAAATATTTGAAACTGTCATTATAATTTTATATTAATTACATTTTTTGCGTCCTCACATGGATCCCAGGGATCCCAAGGGCTGTAGTAAAGAATGGCATCTTTTTCTCATGTGGTTTCCACAGGAGTACGATCATTCGGACTACCTCAGCTATCTCTGCGAGACAAAAATATGCGTCAAATGTTGTCTCCGTAATAATTTACAGAAAATTTTATACAGATTGTTTGCCAGAAATTTCTGCGCAAAAAAGAAACTACAGTTTATTTGTATTACTTAGGCTATTTCTAAGATTCAATTAATTGCATAACTTACCAAGAAGTAACGAATAAAAATTCGATTAATTCGCAATTAATTGGTCAGTCAATGTTTCGTAAATAATCGATTTGGTTCGAATGGCTGCTATCGGTATTCGTTCGAGAAATGATCCATATGATTGATAACGAAGTCGCGAATAGAGTCAGATAACTTTAAAGTTTATATATTTTAGTTCTATGAGTAGCAGTGGTAACGGAGAGACAGAGGGTATCCCAATATACGCTTGCTAAATGCATGGGAATAGCAAGGTTGCCAGCGTACGTGTTAGCTAATATGTATCACTACATGTGTCTAAACACATGTACACTACTGAATGGATTGATGAATTTGACACATGTTGAATGGATAGCCTAACGAAAGGAGGAACAAAAGAATAAATACTTGCCCAGGTGCTCTGTGGCGGACTACGCCAAAGAGACTAACCATGGATATGACGTTTTTCAATTTTGATTGCTCATGATAAACATTGTCATATTATCCAAGGATCTGAAAGTTTCATGTTAAAAATGCATGGGCGCCGGCAGCATAGGTCAAGGGGGGGTCACGTGACCACCCCCAGAAATAATACTATATATATATATATATATATATATATATATATACTCATATATATATATATATATATATATATACTACTATATATATATATATATATATATATATATATATATATATATATATATATATATCCTGGAAACCCATGCACATCAAAACTCCTAGATTCCATTCACGTTTTCAACCTCAAACAGTCAGTTAGCCAACCGACCCATAAACATGGTCACATTTTAGACTGGATTCTTTATAGACCTGATGATAATATTCTACAGTCTTCCCTGGTGTCCCACGAACTTTCATCAGATCACCTCTGCATTATATGCCATCTTGACATATCAGTCCCTAACCCTCCACCTTTATTCGCTACTAAGAGAAACCTCCGTATGATAAACAGAACCCAACTAATGCATGACATCCGAGCAAACCTAACAACTAGCTTACCTCCTACAGCAGAACAACTCGATAACTGCCTGCGTTCATTGCTTGACAAACATGCCCCAGCAAGCAAGTGCAGAGTATCAATTCAAAAGTGTTCTCCGTGGTATAGCAGTGTTCGGGACCAGCTTCGCACTGCTAAAAGAGACCGCCGTAAAGCTGAGAGGCTTTGGCTTTCCACCAGACTCACTATTCATAAGCAAATCTATGATGCCGCTAAGAAGAATGTCACAAACTAGTCCATGCAGCGAAATCAGCCCACTACAGTACTAAGATCACGGAAAGTTCCAGCTGCAAAGAGCTATTTGAGATTACTAACAAGCTAATGTCAAGGAACAAATGTACACCACTTCCAGCTACCTTCTCTCTAGTCGACCTTCCGGACCTGTTTGCAAATTTCTTCCGTGACAAAGTAAAAACCATCAGAGATAAACTTGACAACACAATTTCAATTGACTCGTCGTCACCATACAGTTGCGATACAGAATTTCAGCGGCAACCGTTAGCAGCATTTGAACCTGTCTCTATTGATTTAGTACGTACAATGGTGATGAAGAGTGCACCAAAGTCATGCGAACTTGATCCGATTCCGACATCACTGTTGCTTGAGTGCTTAGATCCAATATTGCCTTCACTAACTGATGTTATTAATACCTCTCTCTCATCTGGGGAATTCCCATCATTTTACAAAACTGCCAATGTAAAACCTCTGCTGAAGAAACCAACACTCGACCATAATGATTTAAAGAACTACCGCCCAGTTTCTAATCTGCCATTCATGTCAAAAATCTTAGAAAAAGTTGTTCTATCCCAACTTGTATCTCATCTGAATTCAAACAGTCTTTTTAGCAATGTACAGTCTGCATATCGCCCTTGCCACAGTACTGAAACTACTCTTCTGAAAGTAGTCAATGACCTTCTCTCTGCTTTGGATAGCGGAAAGATTACAGTCCTCACTCTCCTTGACTTGTCTGCAGCATTTGACACTATAGACCATGATATATTACTTCACCGTCTCCAGCATGTATTTGGCATTCATGATACGGCCTTACTATGGTTCAAGCCCTACTTGGTCAACAGGACACAAATTGTGCCCGCAAATGGAAAACAGTCCAGCCCAGTTGATATATGCTGTGGTGTTCCACAGGGGTCTGTTCTTGGACCTGTTCTCTTCATTCTATACACTCATCCACTCTCAAGTGTCATAGATCATCATCCAGTGTCTCACCAATTGTATGCTGATGACACCCAAATATACAAATCTAGCCATCCAACTGAAGTTGAAGCTACCATCCAAGGCGTAGAGAGGTGCATTTCCGATGTGAAATCATGGATGACATGTAACAAGCTGCAGATGAATGATGATGAAACTGAAGCCATTCTGATTACAACACAAAGACTTTCTCATTCACATCTTTTGCCTCAGACAATAAATATCAGCAACACCAACATTAAATTCACACAGTCAGTACGAAACCTAGGTGTTACTCTTGACAGTACTCTCCCTTTGCAAAAACATGTCATGAACATATGCAAGGCTGCATATCTTGAGCTGAGACGCATCAGCTCCATTCGCAAGTATCTTTCAGATGATGCCACTAAAACACTTGTGCGTTCCTTAGTACTTTCAAGACTGGACTATTGTAACTCAATTCTGTCTGGTTCGTCTCAATATCTACTTCAGAAACTTCAAAAAGTTCAAAACACAGCTTCTCGGATCATCCTTAGAGTACCGCGATCAGAGCACGCCTCCCCTCTGCTCTGTACCCTACACTGGCTATCCATACGATCCAGAATTAAACACAAAATTTGTTCTCTGTGCTACGTTTCACTGACGGGCTCCAGTCCAACGTACCTATCTGACCTCACCCATGTGTACACACCTGCAAGATGCTTACGCTCCTCTTCTGACACTCGTATTCTCATTATTCCCACTATGAAGATGAAATCATATGGACAACGCTCTTTTGCATACCAGGGCCCAGCAACGTGGAACGAATTGCCCACTGCACTTAGACACAAAGACACAGTGATCTCATTCAAGAGTGCTCTTAAAACTCACCCATTTCAACTGCAAGAACAGACTTAAAGACCCAATAATGTATCCTTGCCTTAAATATTTACAGCATATTTTCTGTTTCTACTTTCGTGGTGTTTGTTTTTAATTTTGTAATCATATCATTATATATGTTTTTTAAGTTTTGTCAAATGTTGTAAAGCGCTTAGAGCTTCTAAAGATTAGGCGCTATACAAAGTCCTCATTATTATTATTATTATGTGAGAAAGCTTGCCAGTAGCTTCTCGTGGGTCAGTGGTTCTTTCCGGGGTTTTCCCGCGTTCTTCTTCCACCATTTATACTGGCCGCCATGTATAGCCTATCTTGTGCTGAAAAATGGTGTTCAACCCTACAACAACAACAACAACAACAACAACAACAATCAGTAACAGGATACGTATGTTATACTCATGGAACATGAAATGTTTTCAACTATAAGTAACAGGATACGTACATTACATTCATGGAATGTTTTAACTACCAATAACAGGACACGTATGTTACAAACACGAAATGTTTTCAGCTACCTGTAACAGGGCACGTATGTTACAATTATTGAATGTTTTCAACGGCCAGTAACAGGACACGTACAATCATGGAAATTTATTTATGTATTTGACATTTGCTACATATAGCTTCATCTCCAGAAATCTCCATCTAAATGTAAATTATTGTTTCATATTTTATGTAATGAACGAAACTAGGTCTCTTATCTTGCCACTCGGGTCTTATCTTGCCACTCGGGTCTTAAGGTATACTTCAGATGTAATGCATTCATCCTTGAAGAAAATTACACCTACTGATATGTAACACAAGGTTAGAAAATTGTACCCCAACAAGCAGCATAATCAACAATCTGGAGAAGTGGCGGGGTGTGAAGGAGGAGTCGAATCTAAAACTAGGTCTCTTATCTTGCCACTTAAGAGCAGAATATACTTCAGTTCT
>JAECUM010044431.1:0-28654 GCA_016617855.1 Megalonaias nervosa | reverse complement strand
ATATCACCCCCACCCGTCTTTGTTGCAATAAATTTATATTTCTTGGTACCACATTTCACACACTTGCCTGTAAGTGCACGTCTTTTATTTTTTGTTGTTACTGTCGTTAATTCAGTAGTATCGGTAGGTGCTCTGCATCGAACACAATATAGACTCATATTATTTATTATATGGATATAATTGACTTTTCTGCGATACGAAAACAAGAGCCAGTAAAGCACCATCCAGCGCTTCCGAATTCTATCAGAATGATTATAATAGGCCCATCTGGAAGTGGGAAGACGCAATTACTGCTTAATCTAATAATGCGATGGCTGAAGTGGGATAAATTGTATTTAATAGCGCCATCTGTAGATGATCAGCGATGTTACGAAGTACTTAAAGATTTTAATGAAAACGCAAAATTGTTGCATGAAGACAGTGTCATAGACTTTATTACTGATATTGATGAGCGCCATCCGTAGATGATCTGGATGGATTCATTAATAATTTAGTAGTGTATGATGATGTTATGCTGGACAAACAATCAAATCCAGCTCGGATATTTTCACGAGGCCGTCACAAAAACACAGACGTGATTTATGTTACACAGCGTTATACACAAATTCCAAAAGTGATCAGGGATAATTGTAACGTTTTAGTTGTATTTAATGGCGTAGATAATCATACGCTGCAGAATATTTATTATACTTGGTGTTCTGGGGACATGGACATGAACAAATTTAAAATTTTCTTTTCAAAAGCACAAGCTGCTCCATTTTGGTTTTGTAACAATAAATTTACATGATCCGAGGTCAAGATATCGCAACGGACTTGATACAATTTTTGGATAAAAACCATAGCAGCAGAGAGGGTGGACGACATACGCGTAGTGACCAGATTGTGAAAAAATCAGAAAAAAATCTGGTCAATTAAAGAAGTTTTTACTATTAAGACAAAAACGTTTTTTTTAGCCTTCGTAGGAACCCTTAATTTTCAAAAATAAGGTCGTTGAAATGATCCCTTCCACCAAGACTGCAGTTTACTTGACAGTCCTGTTTTCCTTTGTGAAGTGTAAACCCAAACCAAATCACCTGGTTTGAACTGTACCCATTTCAATCGACTGTCGTAGAATCTCTTCTGGCGTAACACGCTTTGGTTAAGGTAGTTCCTGGCAAATTGATGAGCTAAACGCATTGTCTCCGAAAGGTTTTCAACCCAGGTATTTCGAGAATATGTATCTGGTGTCCGTCCAAATTGAATATCGAGTGGAACGGTCACTTCCCTACCCAGCATCAAGAAGTTTGGAGTGAAATTTGTAGACTCTTGGACAGTTGCGCGATACTCCATTGTTAAATATGGCAAGTGTTCATCCCAGTTATCCTGATCTTCATTTACATATGCAGAGAGCATCACAGCGAGCGTTCTATTGAACCTTTCAACCATTCCATCGCTCTGTGGGTGGTAAGCAGTTGTCCTTGTCTTTTCGATACCCAGTAATCTGCACATTTCTTGAAATATTTCAGATTCGAATTGTGTCCCTTTATCCGAATGAAGACGGGGCACGCCAAATCTGCAGATCATCTCTTCAACAAGTACACTAGCTAAGGCTAAGGCATCCTGCTTAGGCAGTGCAAATGCCTTTGTCCATTTAGTAAATAAGTCTCCAGTTACTAGAATATATTTATCCCCAAGTGAAGTTTCTGGCAATGGTCCCATAATATCCAATGCTATTCTATCCATTGGACTTTCTGACTTGCAGAGTTGAATCGGGACTCTTCTCTTCTTGCCTAGGGACCTTTTTCTTGCACATACTTTGCATATACTACACCAGTCCCTAACATTATGTTGTAGTCCAACCCAATAATATCCTTGCCTGATTTTATTAAGAATTTTGAAATCCTTAGGTGTCCTCCAGTTTTACTATTATGAGAAAATTTCAATACATTTTTCCTGAGTTCGTAGCTGACAAATGTTTGATGACGTCCCGCTTTACCATTAGATGTTTGGTATCTCCGACACAACAGTCCATTGTGAAATTCAAGTTGGTCCCATTGAGCCCAAAAACTTTTAACTTCATTGCTTTGGCCTGATACTTCATTGCAGCATGGTCTTACGCCACAAGTCACCCACTATCTAACTATGGATAGGTCATTATCGCCGTGCTGAGATTTCAGCAGCTTTGATACCGTATCTGCTGATGTATACGTACCATTATTATGAATTTTGGAACATAACGTACTCACAGCAACTGTTTGTAGTGCGTTTTTCTCATCGTCGTTTCCAATGTTTTCAACATTCGTTTGTCTCCCGCTTTGTCGGCATGACTTTCTTGATAATGCATCCGCATTTCTATGACCCAAACCTGGTCGGTGTAGGATTTCAAAGTCATACTGAGCCAGCGTCTCAAGCCATCTGGCCAGTTGGCCTTCTGGGTCCTTTAACGTTATGAGCCAAAGCAATGCACTGTGATCAGTCCGAATGAGAAACTGTTTCCCATACAAGTATGGTTTAAAATGTTTCACAAAGTACACTATAGCAAGTAATTCTTTCCATGTCACACAATAGGATCATTCTGATTTTGACAGTGTCCTACTTCCATATGATACGACTTTTTCGCGATATTCGTGAACCTGGGAAATTACTGCACCTATTCCATTTTCACTAGCATCAGTATCCAGAATGAATTGTTTTGTCATGCCAGGGTATGTGAGTATTGGTGCTGTTGTTAAGTTAGTTTTCAGCATTTCAAACTCTTCTCCGCACTCCTTAGTCCATTTAAATGCCCTTCCTGACTCTGTCAGTTTATGCAAACAACTAGCGATTGACGAGAAGTCTAAATCTCCTATAGTACGGACAAAGCCCCAGGAAGATGTGAAGCTCTTTCACATTCGTTGGTGTAGTCCAAGATTTTCACTGCCTCGATTTTTTCAGGGTCAGTTTTAATTCCCTCTTCAGACACGATCGATCGGCATCCGTCCGTCTTCGAGAGACGATGGTGTAGCGTCCGGTTGGGTGTCCTATCTGCACCTTCGCGAATGGCTGAAGAGTCCGACCCTAGAGTGACAGTCTCTGTTGCGCTTGCTGCAGGTGACACATGGAGGGTTTATGTTTAAGACCTGCCGGTTGCAATCGAGTGAAAATTTCCTGTAGACGGCTTAGCTCCTTGTCTAAAGTTTTACCAAAATAAATTCATCCAGATATATCAGACACGTTTTCCATTGTAAACCTGCTAAATAGTCTCCATCAGCCTTTCAAAGGTGGAACCTGAATTGCATAATCCAAAAGGCATTACACGAAAGTGATACAATCCATTTGGTGTTACAAAAGCTGTTTTGGGTTTATCTTGCTTTTCTATTTCTACTTGCCAATATCCACTCATTAAATCAAGGGTAGAAAACCAAGATACACCGGAAAGTCGATCCAATGAGTCGTCTATACGTGGTAGAGGATACGAGTCCTTCACAGTTAGTTGATTGACTGCTCTGTAGTCGACACAAAAACGAGTTGTTCTATCCTTCTTACGTACCAGCACTATGGAGGAAGCCCAGGGGCTTAATGACGGCACTATAATGCCTTGAATTAACATGCTTTCAACATGGGCTTCAATTTCATCTCTTGCGTGAATCGGAATTCTACGAAACGGTTGTTTTACTGGTCTTGCATCCCCTGTATTTATCTTGTGACGTATTTGATTGGTTCTGCCAAGGTCATATTTTGATTTAGCAAATAAACCGAAGAACGTACATAGAAGCTGATCAACTTTCTTGCATTGGGCCGATGTAAGACCCTTTTCCGTTTCTTGAGATAACTTTTTCAGTTGTTCAAGCATTTTGATGGTTTCCACTTGAGCCAATAAATCTCCAGAAACATCATCAACATCATAGTCATCCACAGGTACATAAAGACCCATAATAGTTCAAGCATGGACAACTTTTGTTTCGTCGGTAACGTTCATGACCCTTAGAGGAATGACATCTTCGGATGTAGCCCTAATAAGTACTTTTCCCACCAGAAGTTGCTTATTTTCAATAAATCGAACCACACCCCAGTCGAACCGAACGCTCGGTTATTTCCTGCTGTTTGTAATTCACACGGAATATTCATTTCGTGCCTTGCAGGGATCGATATTGTCTCCGATAACACAACTCTAGCGCATTCCATCAAATTTGGTTTGATCACATCATATGACAAAATGGTGTCCCCAATTGTCAAACTGTGATTCACAAAATCAATTTTTCTTCCTACTTTTTCTAGGAAATCCAATCCTATCACTCCTTCTGCTGTCAAACCCATCGTTACAACGATAACGGAATGTCGTGACGTTTCACTCTGAACAACAAGGTAAACATTCCTTTTCCGACTACTTCTAGCGGTTTCCCATCTGCACACAAAATATACAATGTAACCTAATGTAACCGAGGTCGATATGTCGGCGCCATCCTCTCATGGTAACCGTAGCACCTGTGTCCATTAAGAAGTTGACACCCATTCCGTGTACAGATCTTGGAAGGTACAACCCAATATTTTTCATCGTTGCCTGACAAGTTATATTCCTAGGCCTGGAATCACGCTCCCATCCCTGGCCCTTAGGGTGGACCCACCCTAGTTTTCCGACAGTTTGGGCTTACCTTTTGGACAGTCTCGTTTGAAATGCCCTATTTCTCCGCACTTGTAACAAGATCTTCCCTTCGTTCTGTTTTTCCCTGCAGATTTTGTCTTCAAATCCTTTAGTAGCGTCTTGAGTTCCGCAACTTCTCTCTTAAGTTCCTGGATATCACTTAGTCCTGCATCAGACATTGTCAGGATTCGTGCATATATGCTCAAATCCTTTCGCTGAAGTTCGGCTCTGTTAAAGGCTTTGCAGGCTGTTGAGTTTTATTCCAATCTGAATTGCTTCATCAAGAGTTTTAGGACGTGCCTGTTGTATTCTTAACCTAAGATGGCTGTCAGTTAAAGAATCGATAAATTGCTCCTTCGACTGTGTTTCGAGTAGTTCTTTCGGCGCCTTGAGATATGCTTTGGAAGCGAGTCGGTGTATCGCTTGTCCCAATTCTGGGAATGTTTCATGTTCCCTTCTAAGGTGGCTTTTTAGTTGTACTCTGCAAATTTCCGTTCGGTTTTTTGGCGCGAACCTTCTTTCTAGCGAATCCATGAGCCTGTCATAATCTGGAGTTCCAGATCCCACTAGCTGTTGGGCCTGACCCCTGAAATTCACTGCTGGATAAAGCCCTTTCTCTTCTTGAGTCCATTTGTTTACCCCGGCACACGAACTAAAATGCGCTTGAAAGTCCATCTGTAGTGTGGTGCCTTCGAACGGTTGCGGCGTTACATGTGGTCGTTTCAGTTTATTTTGTTCCGAAAATTCTAATCTTATTTGGGGAGTGTGATTTCTTTCCCGGGGTCTCGATGGTGTAATTTGATGTTCAATTCTGAGAGTCCTGCGTGTACTTTCTTCTATTTCAGTTGTCGAATTTCATGATTAATTCTTTATTGTGTATCCATCATTGACGAGACAGTCTGTGATTGCGTCATTTTCATTAATTCATAAGATTTTCCAGTGTTTTCAGCAACTTTACGAAAAATTAATCCCACCGCTGCCACTAAATTGTGTAGCATGCAACCCAGTCTAGATGTTACCATGGACTCTCTTATACTGACCTAACGTCTAGATTTTCTCAAATTTTTCTATCCTCCCTATAACTTTTCCTGACAGTGACATGTTACAATCTTTTCCAAGATCACAAGGTCATTAACCTTACTTCTTAATATGAGGCGCCGTAACGGACAAAAGCTGGTCTAATGAGAAAGTTGCAGTTGAAATTTCGATGCCGTATGTCGAGAAATCCAATATCACGTGTTGGATCAAATTGCATGTCCTTAAAGTTCCATTTTCTAGATCGCGATTTTAGATTTTATGTGTTGAATTATACAGTGGTGATTTAAAGTTATATTTTCTATGTCGAGGTTTTAGATTGTGTCATTTGAATTATACGGCGGTGGTTGAAATTTCAAGATCATAAGTCGATAATTCCTAATTTACGTACTGGTTCAAAGAGTTTATGTTGAAAGTTCCATTTCATATGTTGAGTATTTAGATTTCATCTGTTGAATTACACAGCGCTGGTTGAAAATTCTATGTCCAATGTCGAGTTTTTAGATTGTATCTCCTGAATTACACGGCGGTTGTTGAAATTTGAATGTCATATGTCGAGAGTTTGAATTTAACATGTTGAATCGCATTGATTGTGCTGAAAGTTCCATTCCGTATGTTGAGGTTTTAGATTGTATCTGTTGAATTACACAGCGGTGATTTGTCATTTTATTGTGCTTGTCAGAATTGTTATTTTTATATGGTGAAATGATGTGTTGGTGTTAAAAGTAACATATTTGCACAACACATAGAATTGGAATTCTGGACATATGATATTAAACGTTCTGAATGGACCAGCTTTTGTCCGCTACGGCGCCTCATAGGAACGTACCGAACACCGGAACGCACTGAAAACACCGAAACGCACTTCATTTATATTGTATATGCCATAGTGTATATTGTTTGTGTATGTATAATTCATATCTGTGAAATTTAATATTGGTTATATAATAAATTAATATATACATTCTGTACTTCAAGTGATGCAACACAAATTAACAAGAAGCTAGAATTTGCGCATTTTGGTGACAGTTTTGAAAGTAAATTTTAACAGCGTGTATTGCAATGTATATATGAGTTTAATGCTTAAGTTATTAATAATAAATATGTAAAGGTGCAAATTTTTGTCGATCTATGAAGAACACATTAATTTGGGCAGGTGAACGATTAATTAGATTTATGGGGACCGGCGCGTGTTTAAATCGCCATGATGCACTGATTGGTAATGTCTCTGTCATGACAGCAGTGATTCTTAATTAAGTCTTTGTTTATTTAACTGAAAGGGATAGGGGTTAACTTCCGATCTGTATCGAAGCTGTCAGTTTTGAAGCTTTCCAGGAATCAGTATTTGGTAATCTGAGGTTGTCAGGCGGACTACATTTTTAGCGCCTATTAAGGCGGGAGAGTTATTTAATTCGGATTGGTTACGCTGAATAAGGGGGCGTGATTCCACATGAAAACTCTGTTTTAATGTGCTGGCGCAAAGGTTATGGTCAGTCGACACTTTTTTCTGCAAGAGAAAACGACACTTTTTTCTGCAAAAGGAAACAAATGTAGAAGACTCTTGGTCGAATTAAGAAGAAATTCACTCGTAATTAATCATCCAAGGGATCAGATGTCTGGAAAAATTGACGGACAATTCTGGCGGGAAAGCTTGAAAACACAAGTTATTTTGCGTCAGTCTCACGTAAATCATTGATATCAATATGACGATTTGTTTGATTTATTTGCTTATATTTGCATGAATTTATTTGGATAGATTCGTAGATCAATTTTCTGGATATGAATACAACTGTGTGAGTTCATCTATATGAATCCGTACAATGATATTCTTTATATAAGTTGATGAATCGTTTGAATGTATAGTCTCGATTGTTATAGGTAAATATGTATCTAGAATTTCATGCCTTACTTTAGTTGATATGAGTTACGAGAATCAGTGGGAATTCTCCGACTTAGATGATTTCACGTATGATAAAGACTTGAGTGCGTATTGACTGAAATTAACGTTGTTAAACCATGTAGTAAGATTTCATATATGCTAGAGACTTGAATGTGTGTATTCGCTATAAATACCGTAATTTAGCCATCTAAGGAATTTCATTCATTCATGTGTGTAATTGAGACGAGACCGGAACTGATGTCTCGGGGTGATGTTAATGTGAGCCAGTGTTGAAATAGCCATTAGGAAGTACATTAATCTTAGGAAACTAGGTTTGCTTATGGTCTGCCGTGTTTAGTTAGACCAGATAGCCGTTGGTATCTGTTTGAATTCCGATAGAACTATATCTGACATTAACGAGGGGCATTATGATCTATTCCCAGTAGGATACCTGACAGAATATTTAGGTTGCTACTTTGTTTACTTTTGGAAGGTGAGATAGCTCCACGTGAGGTATTCACCGACGTATCCACGTGACGTATTCACCGACGTATCCACGTGACGTATACATGAATCTACTTGTTGAAGTATCTACGCATCATGTACTTACATAACCACCTAACCACACAAAGTCCGAGGGCCGAAAACGGCGAGACACTAGAGAGTTGGAGATGGGAAAAGTGGAAAGGACCCAGACGTACAGGCACAGGGAAGTTAAAGAACAGTCGCAGTGAATTCGGACTGAACCAGAACAATCAGGTTATGAATCTGTACAAGGCATTGACTTCGATCTTTCACTCAATTCGATGATGAACTAATTCTATCACTTAAAACAGATCGGCTATTTGTATAAGTATATTTGTGTTTGAAATTCGTTGAATGGTTTGTTTCAAAAAGAAGTGTATCTTCCTAATGTAATGTATTATCACAATTGTTTATGAATTTTTATTAAATTTATTGTCTTAACATGTACGGGGGATCGTGTCATTCTGTTTTATATATCTGCTCAGCTCTCGATCTATTCCACCTGTAAGTTTCACCCTTTATATTGATATTTACTCGATCCGGGCAATTACACCGTCGCGATCACCCTCTAGATAACGATAACCAAAATCCACTGCAACCCACTCCCAACAAAGCTGGGGGAGTCTGTGGCAAAATACATATTAATAATCATTTATAAAGTTGATTATTACATTGTGGTTATTATTAATTTCATTTTTCTTATTATCTTAAGTTCCGGGATGTGTGAGATTTGCGCCAACCAGCAAGTGAAACAGCTGTAAAGTTTATCATGAATTATGCGCGAACAATTATTTTAATGGTCTAAATGCAAAGAACGTGCAAGAATGGCGTGTCGAATCTTTTCCGTGTCAAATCATTTCGGGGCCCCGAGTGGCCGAGTGGTCTAAAGCACTCTCCGTTACGGATCACTGCCATCTCACCTCTGTCTGCGTGGGTTCGAGTCTCGGATTCAGCCAATGTGGGTATGTGAGAAAGCTTGCCAGTAGCTTCTCGTGGGTCGGTGGTTCTTTCCGGGGTTTTTCCGGGTTCTTCCTCCACCATTACTACTGGCCGCCATGTATAGCCTATCTTGTGCTGAAAAATGGCGTTAAACCCTACAACAACAACAACAAATCAAATCATCTCCTTACTTATTTCGGTATCTATGTCACAACAAAATTTGTTTGCGCATGCTTCAGAGTAGTTACATTTTCCATACTGATAACCGTTACTGGTATATACAATAAATGTACTAGCTAATAGTTTATAGTACACCACTGGTTGGCAAATATATGCTTTCAAGCATATCTACAGTCTTTCATTAACCGTTTTTTTAAACCTATTCTGCTATTGGAGGAAGAATATGGGATACTGGATAGTTGCAGAAATGGGTTTAATACATAAGGGCAATTTTGGGAACATATTTAAAATGTACTTGTTTCATATAACACATAAATATTTAAAAATTATTATAAAAATAAGGCAAGTCTGACGTGCCCACTTGGAGATTAAATAAGATTAAATATAGCAACAACAGAAATAAGCACATCCCAAGTTATATCAATTAAACTGACAAGTCTGTGGCCTCAGCATAAGACCTCATGAAGAAAACATATACTAAGTAATTAACACGTTGCCGTACTGGACAATTTTCTAATACAGGGTAGCCCAATGTGGCCTGTGGCCGCGGAAATCTTTTGTGAGTCCGTGCTCATACAATAATTAATTCTATAATTATAATGTAAATCAGCATGCATGGCCCACGAACATTACATTTTTGTTGATGTGGCCCGCGGGGTTGAAGAAGATGGACCACTCTGTTCTAGTATATACATCTTTATATACACTGCATTACATAACCAATCATAAAATTATAATATAAATCTTATTAATATGAAATTTGAACATGATTAAAATATATGTACAAGAAATGCGGGCATTTAAAGATATCAATTTATTAGCAATCAAACAGTGGATTTGCGGCGTATGCGGTTTTGAAAACCATTTTGAAAATAGCGAGCTGATTCAAACAAATTAATGGTATATATAGGTTTATAGACGGGATCGCAGAAATTACCATGGGACAAGCAATGGCGTCACTCGGGATGGTGGTATCACCCCCATGGACCTCCTTCCTCACAAAAATTCAAATTTTTTTTATGGACAGTCATGTGCGGTAATTCATGGTGTCACCCCCATGGACCCCCTTCCTGCACAAAAATTCAAAAATTTGGTGTCACCCCCTCTGATGGTGTCACCCGGTTCGGTCAGCACCCCCGCACCCCCCTAGTGACGCCACTGGGGACAATAATTGCTTTCGTTGCAATATACCATATCTAAAATTATGCTATTTGTTTGTCTTTGTCGTTTCATTTGTCACTGTTCGTTCGATTGTTTTCCGTTTTCTTTGTCCTGGTTTCTTTCCGTGTGTCGTCGAAGCCACGATTTCTGACAGTCCGTCTGATGATGTCATGTATTTACTGTCTGTAAAAACGAAGCTTCTGAATCTTTTGTACAGTTTTTTTGTCTTTATTCGATAGTTTGTGACACCCATTCCGTCTTTGAAATTTGAAATTGTCTCTGACTGTCAGCGAGTTGGTATTACCAGTCTCATTAATGCACTTCTCAAGTCTTTGAAATGTCCGTCCACCAAGTCGTTTAAATAAGATACAACTTCTGTCAGAGGCTTCGATTTACACTCTTCAATCTGCTTTAACGCGTGGTTAAAGGCCTCGCAATTGTTGTTGGTCCATTCGTCGTCGGTCAAATCCAGTCGTGTTGGTCCGTTTAACTTGGCCAGCAACTGATTGCTCAGTCTTGACTGAAAAGAGTCAATAACTTGTGAAGAAACTTCCCTATTACAGTAAACTGAAATCACAAAATACAGCCTTATATGTAGTATTAAATCAAAATGTTTGAACTTTGCGTCACACGTACAGTTACATAACTGGACTTGACTTTAAGCCTGAATTTAAGATCTGTATGTAATTGTTGTTTTCTTGAATGACCAATACAATCATGTGTTCTTATGAGACTTTCTGATAGCCACATTTTTAATCACGTGTTGTAACACTGTGTGTTTCAACTTTCTTGTCTACCCAGTTTTTTATGTCTTGTGATCTACACTGGAAAAACAAAGGCATGGAAATTATGTGTTTGTGTGATTTGGATTTTTAACGTAGCTTTAACAATTTTTCAGTCATATCGCTACGATGTCTGCAGTGTGGAAGTTTATAGTTACGTCCAGCACTTGGGCATCATGCCGTAGACATATAGCACGATGTCCCACCCAGTCACATTATCCTCACGCCAGGCCGACCAATCCTAACACTAACCTCTTAAATGCTGAGCGCCAAGCGAGGCAGCTGTTAGTACCATTTTTGTAAGTCTTTGGTATGACTCGGCCGGGAATCGAACACACGACCTCCCGCATCCGAAGCTGACGCTCTAATCTGGAAAATTATGAATAAATGTGTGCTGTTATTCTAAGAATGCATCCTAAATTGTTCTGATAATTCTGACAGCCACTGTGTGAAATTTGGTTGTTTCATAAGGATTCTTGTTGAAAATTGAATATTTATGTATGTATCTTCTTATGTGTTTATAGTTCGGTGCTTATCTGCTGCTGATATTCTAGGATTGCATCCTGTATGGTACTATTAACTTTGACAGCCATTGTGTGCAATTTTGTTGTGGTGTAAGGTTTCTTGTTGAAAAGTCAATATCTATTTATACATGTTTGTATAGTTCGTGCTTATCTGCAGCTGTTATTTTAGAATTGCATACTATATTGTACAGTTAAATTTATTTGACAGAGATTATGTGCAATTTTGTTGTAGTGTATGGTATATGTGAAGAATTTGATATTAGAATTTAATTGTTGTAACTATTATGCTCCCCAAGAAAGGAAACCTATAACTGTGCCAAAACTAAAGAACCATCAGTTTGATCAGTCACCAAAGCAAAGTCATGCTGAAGATAATTCTCAACAAACTAAAGCCTCAAACAGAAAATTATTGCTGAAGAACAGGCAGGCTTCCGAGCAGGAAGGAGCACCACAGAACAAATCTTCAATCTCAGATTCCTTTGCGAGAAATACCTTCAGCATCAGCAGAATCTATACCACATATTTATAGACTTCAAAAAGGCCTTTGATAGGGTATGGCATGCAGCCTTATGGGCAACTATGAGGAAGTACAACATCAGCTCAAACCTGGTGCAGGTTGTTGAGCACCTCTATGACAAAGCCACCAGTGCTGTCCTCATCAATGGCAGCAGAGGAGATTGGTTTCGAACAAAAGTTGGAGTCAGACAGAGATGTACACTGTCACCTACACTCTTCAACATTTTCCTGGAAAGGATCTTGGAGGATGCCTTGCATGACCACAAGGGAACTGTCAGCATTGGAGGAAGAACAATCACAAACCTTTGCTTCACAGATGATATTGATGGTTTAGCAGATGAAAAAGAACTGGCTGACTTGGTTGAACGCCTCGACACAACCTCCACAGCATACGATATGGAGATTAGCACCGAAAAAACCAAACTGATGAAAAACAACACCAATGGCATCAGTGCAGAAATAAAGGTCACTGGACAGAAGCTGGAAAGAGTCACAAGCTTTAAGTACTTGGGATCAATTATCACAGATGAAGGCTCCAAACCAAAAATACTTTGCAGGATTGCCCAAACAACAGCAACTATAACAAGGTTGAGACCAATATGGAGATATCAACATTGCTTTTAGTTCCAAAATAAGACTGATGCGCTCGATTGTCATATCTATCTTTCTGTATGCTTATGAAACATGGACACTCACATCAGATCTACAAAGAAGGATTCAAACCTTTGAAATGAGATGCTACCGGAAGATCTTGGGCATCTCATACATTGACCATGTAACCAACGAGGAAGTCCACAACAGGATCCAACAAGCCATCGGATCCTATGAAGACCTCTTGACCACTGTAAAAAAAGCGCAAACTGAAGTGGTACGGTCATGTCTCAAGATCATCTTGACTGGCAAAAACAATCTTGCAAGGCACATTGTGAGGGTGCAGAAGAAGAGGCAGACAAAAAAAGAGGTGGGAAGATAACATTAAGGAGTAGACAGGCATGGGATTTGGAGATTCCTCTCTAAGCATGCTTGATTCAGTGTATATTCCTCTCATAGCATGCTTGATTCAGTGTATATTCCTCTCATAGCATGCTTAATTCAGTGTAAATTCCTTTTATAAGATGCTTGATTCAGTGTATGTTCCTCTCAAAGCATCCTTGATTCAGTGTATTGTCCTCTCATAGTATGCGTGATTCAGTGTATATACCTCTCATAGCATGCTTGATTCAGTGTATATTCCTCTCACAACATGCTTGATTCAGTGTATTATCCTCACAGAATGCTTAATTCATTGTATTGTCCTCTTATAACGTGCTTGATTCTGTGTACTGTTATCGCAAAGAATGCTTGGTTCTGTATACCTTTATATCATAGAATGTTTGATTCTGTGCACTGTTATCTCAAAGCATGCTTGATTCTGTGTACTGTTATCCCAACACATGCTTGATTCAGTGTATAGTCTTCTCAAGCAGGCTTGCTTCTGTGTATAGTCCTCCCTATCATATATTATTAATATTTAATTTGCACTGTTTGTTAGTTTTTCAGTTTCATTATATGCTATGAATAATAGTACTTTGCACTTCACCTTGGGCAAAATCAAGTTCATTTTCTACCTGACCTGAATCATTGATTTTGGTTTCATAAACTTGTTTATCTCAAACTGAATCTAGAACTTTGGAAATGCCCACTGATTTGCCATGTCTAGATTTTATCTTGCAAAAATCTGGAGCCTTCCAGAAGGAATCTTTCCATTAGGTAATAGTTTTTGTAGAAAATGCTAATTGTGACCTGAGGTCAGGTAGAGGACTATATAATCTTGTTTTTGTAGAAATTTACTATTTGCACTTTAAGATGTTAGCAGAGTCAGTTGTATTATTATTGTGTCCAGTAATTCATTTCGGTTGGAAATGATTTATTCAAAGTATTTAATTCAAGTGATTCTTTTCTGGAAATACAAAGTGCTCAGAGATAACATTCTTGGAAACAGAGACATGAATTTATAGTGAAATTTCAAATATTCATACATTCTTGGATTGTATTATTGTGATCCAACAGAAGACTGTTGGTACATCACCACTACAGGGTCCACCATCAACACATCAACACTTCCCAAGTTGGATTTAATTTGGATTTCCACTAAAGTTTATTTAGAACATTAATCATTAGGACTTGTATATGTAATTCCACACTTATTTTGTATTTAATTTGCAATACCGTAAGTTCCTTACATTTACATTTTCACTTTGTATTCTATGGAAATAAATTATTTGTTGAATTTTACAAAGCTTTTTGCTTCTCACTCTTTTCTATTACTCATTTTAAGACCACAGAGTCATAATAGCATGCTTGATTCAATATATTGTCCTCTCACAGAATGCTTGATTCTGCGTATTGTCCTCACACAGCTTGCTTGATTTTGTGCATAGTCCTCTCATAACATACTTGATTCAGTGTATAGCCCTCTGACAGCATTCTTGATTTTGTGTATAGTCCTCTCATAGCATGCTTCAGTGTATAGCCCTCTGACAGAATGCTTGATTTTGTGTATAGTGCTCTCATAGCATGCTTGATTCAGTGTATAGCCCTCTCACAGCATGCTTGATTCAGTGTATAGCCCTCTGACAGCATGCTTGATTTTGTGTATAGTCCTCTCATAGCATGCTTGATTCAGTGTATATTCCTCTCACAGCATGCTTGATTCTGAGTATAGCCCTCTCATAGCATGCTTGATTCAGTGTATAGCACTCTTAAAACTCACCTATTTCAACTGCAAGAACAGACTTAAAGACCTAATAACGTTTTCTTACCTTAAATATTTTCAGCATGTTTTGGTTCCTAATTTCAGGGTGTTTGTTTTTTTGTGATCATATCATTATATATAATAATAATAATAATAATGAGGACTTTGTATAGCGCCTAATCTTTAGAAGCTCTAAGCGCTTTACAACATTTGACAACACTTAAAAAAAAACATATATAATGATATGATTACAAAATTAAAAACAAACACCACGAAAGTAGAAACAGAAAATATGTTGTAAATATTTAAGGTAAGGAAACATTATTAGGTCTTTAAGTCTGTTCTTGCAGTTGAAATAGGTGAGTTTTAAGAGCGCTCTTGAATGAGATCACTGTGTCTTTGTGTCTAAGTGCAGTGGGCAATTCATTCCACGTTGCTGGGCCCTGGTATGCAAAAGAGCGTTGTCCATATGATTTCATCTTCATAGTGGGAATAATGAGAATACAAGTGTCAGAAGAGGAGCGTAAGCATCTTGCAGGTGTGTACACATGGGTGAGGTCAGATAGGTATGTTGGACTGGAGCCCGTCTGTGAAATGTAGCACAGAGAACAAATTTTGTGTTTAATTCTGGATCGTATGGATAGCCAGTGTAGGGTACAGAGCAGGGGAGAGGTGTGCTCTGATCGTGGTACTCTAAGGATGATTCGAGCAGCTGTATTTTGAACTTTTTGAAGTTTCTGGAGTAGATATTGAGATGAACCAGACAGAATTGAGTTACAATAGTCCAGTCTTGAAAGTACTAAGAAACACACAAGTGTTTTAGTAGCATCAACTGAAAGATACTTGCGAATGGAGTTGATTCGTCTCAGCTCAAGATATGCAGCCTTGCATATGTTTATGACATGTTGGTGCAACGAGAGAGTACTGTCGAGAGTGACACCAAGGTTTCGTACTGACTGTGTGAATTTAATGTTGGTGTTGCTGATATTTATTGTCTGAGGTAAAGGATGTGAATGAGAAAGTCTTTGTGTTGTAATCAGAATGGCTTCAGTTTTATCATCATTCATCTGCAGCTTGTTATATGTCATCCATGATTTCCCATCGGAAATGCACCTCTCTACGCCTTGGATGGTAGCTTCAACTTCAGTTGGATGGCTAGATTTGTATATTTGGGTGTCATCAGCATACAATTGGTGAGACACTCGATGATGATCTATGACACTTGAGAGTGGCTGAGTGTATAGAATGAAGAGAACAGGTCCAAGAACAGATCCCTGTGGAACACCACAGCATAGATCAACTGGGCTGGAGTGTTTTCCATTTGCAGACACAATTTGTGTCCTGTTGACCAAGTAGGACTTGAACCATAGTAAGGCCGTATCATGAATGCCAAATACATGCTGGAGATGGTGAAGGAATATATCATGGTCTATAGTGTCAAATGCTGCAGACTAGTCAAAGAGAGTGAGGACTGTAATCTTTCCGCCATCCAAAGCAGAGAGAAGGTCATTGAATACTTTCAGAAGAGTAGTTTCAGTACTGTGGCAAGGGCGATATGCAGACTGTACATTGCTAAAAAGACTGTTTGAATTCAGATGAGATACAAGTTGGGATAGAACAACTTTTTCTAAGATTTTTGACATGAATGGCTGATTAGAAACTGGGCGTAGTTCTTTAAATCATTATGGTCGAGTGTTGGTTTCTTCAGCAGAGGCTTTACAATGGCAGTTTTGTAAAATGATGGGAATTCCCCAGATGAGAGAGAGGTATTAATAACATCAGTTAGTGAAGGCAGTATTGAATCCAAGCACTCTAGCAGCAGTGATGTCGGAATCGGATCCAGTTCACATGACTTTGGTGCACTCTTCATCACGATTGTACGTACTAAATCCATAGAGACAGGTTCAAATACTGCTAACGGTTGCCGCTCAAATTCTGTATCGCAATTGTATGGTGACGACGAGTCAAGTGAAATTGTGTTGTCAAGTTTATCTCTGATGGTTTGTACTTTGTCATGGAAGAAATTTGCAAACAGGTCCGGAAGGTCGACTAGAGAGAAGGTAGCTGGAAGTGGTGTACATTTGTTCCTTGACATCAGCTTGTTAGTAATCTCAAATAGCTCTTTGCAGCTGAACTTTCCATGATTTTAGTACTGTAGTGGGCTGATTTAGCTGCATGGACTATGTTTGTGACATTCTTCTTAGCGGCATCATAGATCTGCTTATGAATTGTGAGTCTGGTGGAAAGCCAAAGCCTCTCAGCTTTACGGCGGTCTCTTTTAGCAGTGCGAAGCTGGTCCCTAACACTGCTATACAACGGAGAACACTTCTGAACTGCTACTCTGCACTTGGTTGCTGGGGTATGTTTGTCGAGCAATGAACGCAGGCAGTTATCAAGTTGTTCTGCTGTAGTAGGTAAGCTAGTTGTTAGGTTTGCTTGGATGTCATGCATTAGTTTGGTTCTGTTTATCATACGGAGGTTTCCCTTAGTAGCGAATAAAGGTGGAGGGTTAGGGACTGATACGTCAAGATGGCATATAATGCAGAGGTGATCTGATGAAAGTTCGTGGGACACCAGGGAGGACTATATGTTTGTCTAATGTTGTAAAGCGCTTATAAAGATTAGGCACTATACAAAGTCCTCATTATCATTATAGCCCTCTCATAGCATGCTTGATTCTGTGTATAGCCCTCTCCACAGTTTTCAACCACCAAAGCAAATGAGTATTTATCATTGATGGAAAACTTAATATTTGGAAACTATACACATTTTAATTTTTGAGTGGCAAATAAGTTAAAGGGGTGAATGACCCTGGTATGAAGTGGATTTGGGGTGAATGACCCTGGTATGAAGTGGATTTGGGAACAAATGACCCAGTAACCTGTAAAGTACCACTCAGTAAATATTTGATCCGAGTTGTTCTCCAATATGAATCTTCCCGTGACTCTTCATAGTGTAACTTAAACCAAACATTTTATTGCAAGATTCACATTTAAATGGCTTCATCCACCTTCCGGGTTTCTTCAATACATCACTCTTACTGAAACATTCCATCACAAATGTCACATTTGAATGTTTTCTTCTCCAGTTGCATATCCTCATGGATTGTCAAACTCCGACTCCGACCACACATTTTACCACAAACAATACCCTTGCATGGTTTATCTCGTGTATGAACTGTCTTGTAGTTATTCAATCCCCCACACCAAGTAAGCATTACATTGCAAAGTTCACATTTGTATGATTTTTCTCCATTATGCATCCTATGTCGGTCTTCAAAGTATTGCTATAACAGGACTCTCAACTGAATATCAGGACTCTTCACTCATGGAACTCTGGAGCCCTTCGTATAGTCCATCATTTTCAAAAGGATAGAAAGGAAAATGAAAAAGCAGATGATCATTATTTTATTACATTCTTATTACATTATATTATATTATTACATATCATGAATGAATTCTTCACCATTTATATGACACTAAAAACAAAATATTTTTCATGAAATATGTCAAGTTTAAACGTACGTGCAAATTTATAATTTTGTCACCCCTTCTAAAAAACACAAAAAATATCAAAACTAAATGACAACAATAAAAATGTCAACAATTAATTTCAAACCGAAGAATGATCACTTAGAATGATGTTTAGCTTTCTCTGAAAGTAAAATAGTTTCTTTTGAGGATGGAGATACTAACGTGAGTAAACACAGCATTATACTGTGACATACATAAACATAAATTACATTCATTAAATCAAACAATGAAGGAATGAAAAATGATATCAAGCAGAACAGGTGCAAAAAACTATTTCAAAAAAATATGTGAACTTGTCATAAGAGTTGACCCTAAAAAACAAAGGTGTGATACAATGTGTAGAAAACATGGTACATAATGATGATGATGTTCGTCCATCGGTGTCGATGAGGACCATTTATGTCATCGATTCACTTGGGGTGGGTCCAGAGATGGCTAATCAGTCCAATCCAGGCCCGGAAGAGTCTGTTGCAGTGGGGACATGGATGTGCAGGTTGCTGACTGGGAGATGCAGAAGTGTTGTTCCTGGATTTGCGCAGAGCACGTTTTTCAGCTGCGTTCGCCAGACTTTTCTGCTCAAAGGCTGCTGCACCAGCATTGATTTGACTGCGCCAAGCAGATCGATCAGCAGCGACACTCTCCCAGCTGTCAGGGTCAATGCCAAAATTCTTCAGCAAGGCCTTGAAGGTGTCCTTGTACCTCTTCTGTTGACCACCGTGAGATCTCTTGCCTTTCTGTAGCTCTCCATAGAACATCTTCTTGGGTAGGTGATCTTCCGGCATGCGGACAACATGGCCAGCCCATCGGAGTTGTGCCTTGCACAGCATGGTGTGGATGCTTGTCATGCCGGCCTGGGTGAGCACCTATGTGTTTGGTACCTTGTCCTGCCATCTGATCTTCAGCAGTTTTCTCAGGGAGCTCAGGTGGAAGTGGTTCAATTTTTTAACATGGCGGCTATACACAGTCCAGGTCTCACAAGCATAGAGAAGGGTGGGGAGAACAACTGCTGAGTAGACTTTGAGTTTGGTGGCAAGCTTGATTCCTCTCCTATCCCATACATTTGAGCGGAGTCTGCCAATGCCACGCTGGCTTTGGCAATCCAGGTGTTGATCTCTTATCGTCTATGTGGACTGCTTGTGGTAGGGTGCTGCCGAGGTATGTGAATCTGTCCACATTTTTGAGCTTATGGCCATTGACAGTGATGGATGGTTCCAGATAGTCTTTTCCAGGAGCTGGCTGATGCAGAACCTCGGTCTTGCTGGTGGAGATGGTGAGTCTGAAGTTGGTGCACACTGTGGAAAAGAGGTCCATGCTCTGTTGCATGCCTGCCTCCATGCTGGAGTTGAGGGCATAGTCATCTGCAAACAGGAAGTCACGAATGTTTTCAACTTGGACTTTGGTTTTGGTTTGAAGCCTCCTCAGGTTGAACAACTTCCCATCCAGACGGTATCGGAGACTGACTCCCACATCACTGTCCCTGAAAGCGTCCATAAGCATGGCGGAGAACATGAAGCTGAAGAGCGTAGGGGCTAAGACACATCCTTGTTTCACACCAGTTGTAACGTCAAAGGGTTCGGAATAATTACCCTGGTCCTGGACTCTGGCAAGCATGCCATCATGAAATTGCTTCATCATTTCAATGAAGACTTCCGGACATCCAAATATGGCCATGATTTTCCAAAGGCCTTCCCGGCTGACCGTGTCGAATGCCTTAGTCAGGTGTATAGCTGGACATTTTGTTCCTGACACTTTTCTTGCATCTGCCTGGCAGCAAAGATCATGTCGATGGTGCCTCTCTTCTTTCTGAAGCCACACTGACTTTCTGGTAGTAGGCCATGATCAAGGTGCTCTGTGAGTCTTTTCAGCAGAAGCCTGGCAAGGACCTTGCCAGCGATGCAGAGTAGAGAGATTCCTCTGTGGTTGTCGCAGGATTGGCGATTTCCTTTGCGTTTGTAAATGTGGATGATGGATGCATCTTTGAATTCCTAGGGTATGCGTTTCTGCTTCCACATCCCACAAAACATCTCTGTTAGTCTTTCCACTAGCTTGGGCCCACCAGACTTGAAGATCTCAGTTGGGATGGAAACTGCTTCTGGAGCTTTCCCACTAGACAGGAGCTCAATGGCCTTGTGAGTTCCCAGCACTGTTGGAGGGTCAGCCAGTCTCTCGTTGATCTCCACCTGTGTTAGGCTGTTGATCGCTTCATCGTTGATGGAAGAGGGTCTGTTGAGGACACCGTCAAAGTGTTTTTCCGCCCAGCGCTCCATTATCTTCTCCTTCTCGGTTATGAGAGTGCTGCCATCGGAGCTCAAGAGTGGGGCTGTGCCTGATGTTACTGGGCCATAAACATCACGAAGAGCACTATAGAAATTTTTCATGTCATGTCTGTCGGCAAAAGACTGAATATCATCAGCCTTTCGGCTCAGCCATGTGTCCTGCATCTTGCGCAGTTATGGTAGCTAAAGGTGTGATACAATGTGTAGAAAACATGGTACATGTATGGTCGCTAAAGATGTGATACAATGTGTAGAAAACATAGTACGTATATGGTAGCTAAAGGTGTGATACAATGTGTAGAAAACATGGTACACACATGGTAGCTACAGGTGTGATACAATCTGTATAAAACATGGTATGTATATGGTAGCTAAAGGTGTGATACAATATGAGCTCGATAGAAAACATGAAACAATCCTGGTACATGTAGAGTACCTAAATACAGCCTTCAGAGGGTCAGTCCTCTTCACAAAATAATGAAATGGATGAAAAGGATTCACTGTTAGTCACACTGGCTTTCTATCTGTTAAATGTTAATTAGTCACATGGGCTTTCTGTCTGTTTATGAACTATTAATTAGTCAAACACGCTTTCTCTGTGTTTATGCAAGTTGTTGATGCAGGTCAGTCCTTTACCTACATGTTCTGCAGACTGGCCATAGCTGACCAATATATAAAAAGAGGGAAATCATGCACATCATGGGGACAATACACATAAAGAAACCTTTGAGAATCATGCATATTTGACCCTGAAGTTCAGATCCCTTACAGTTCTGTATAATGAAACAGTTTACCACAAAGATAACATTTAATATAATCGCTTTTCTCCTTATGTGGATTATTAAAATGAATACTGTCTAAATATTTTATCACAACTAAAACACATGCCTATTCTCCAATGTGTATCCTCGTCTCCATTTCTGATTGAATATTATCATTGTTTTTAATTTTTACTATTTGAATTGCTGTTCTCCAGTGTGTATTCTCATATGCCTCTTCAAATAACGACTCTCACGAAACATTTGATTACAAATTTCACATTTGAATGGTTTTTCTCCAGTATGTATCCTCATGTGCTTTTTCAAATTACGACTGTCACTAAACATTTTATCACAAACTTGACAATTAAATGGTTTTTCTCCTGTATGTATCATCATGTGCTTCTTAAATACACCACCCTGAGTAAACATTTTATGACAAACATCACATTTGAATGTTTGTTCTCCAGTATGTATCCTTGTGTGGATTTTCAAAGCACCACTCTGACCAAACATTTTATCACAAACTTCACACTTAAATGGCTTATCCCCTGTATGTACTGTCATGTGGTTCTTCAATTCACCACTCCAACTAAACACTTTATTACAAATTTCACATTTGAATGGTTTTTCTCCAGTGTGCATCCTTATGTGCGTCTTTAACATATTACCATAACTGAACATTTTACCACAAATATGACATTTTAATGGTTTTTCTCCAGTATGCATCCGCATGTGTATTTTTAAATGAGCACTCTCTCTAAACATTTTGTCACAAACTTCACATTTAAATGGTCTTTCTCCAGTATGTATCATCATGTGCTTCTTTAAATTATAGCGGTCATTAAACATTTTATTGCAAAAGTCACATTTGAAGGGTTTTTCTCCAGTATGTATCCTCATGTGCTTCTTCAATACGCCACTCTGACGAAACGTTTTATCACAAACTTCACATTTGAATGTTTGTTCTCCAGTGTGTATCCTCATGTGAATTTCCAAACAACTACGTTGACCAAACATTTTGTCACAAACTTCACACTTAAATAGTTTATCTCCTGTATGTACCGTCATGTGGTTCTTCAAGTCACTACGCCGACTAAACATTTTATCACAAACATCACATTTGAATGTTTTCTCTCCAGTATGCATCCTTATGTGGTTCTTCAAATTATTACTATAACGAAACATTTTACCACAAATGTAACATTTTAATGGTTTTTCTCCAGTGTGAATCCTTGTGTGGATTTTTAAATGTTCACTCTGCCTAAACATTTTAGCGCAAATTTCACATTTGAATGCTTTTTCTCCAGTATGTATCTTCAAGTGCGTTTTCAAACTACCATTCTGACTGAACATCCTATTACAAATTTCACATTTGAATGGCCTTTCTCCATCATGTATCCTCATGTGCTTTCTCAAATAACCACTCTGACTAAACATTTTATCACAAACTTCACATTTGAATGGTTTTTCTGCAGTGTGTATCGTCATGTGGTTCTTCAATTTATCACTCTGACTAAACATTTTATTACAAACGTCACATTTTAATGGGTTTTCAGCAGTATCCATCCTTTGTGGATCTTAAAATTACCTCTCACTAAATTGAAACATCAAATCTGAATGGTCTTTCTCTAGTGTGCAAACTTTTCTTCCTTACCAAACACTGTTATGCAGTACACATCTTTAACAAGTCTAAGAAGAACACAGCACGAACCACAACCTGCGCCATAGTCGCCAAATAGCCTGATCGGTTAAAAAAAAAAAAAATTATTTTTTTTTAAATTTATAAAAAAAAACACCGGAACTTATGAAGTTTGCGAGAACCACTGCTAACAAGCCTGGTTCCCAACCTCTTGTCATGTATGTGTTTATTACTTGTAACTCCTAGTACATGATTTCATCTATTTTGTGTGAAAAAAAATTACGGCTGTAAATTGTACAGAATATCTATAGATGTTGCCTACGTAACCTGAGTTTGTTAAGAGCGTGAAATTACATAGGATCTATAAATAGATGTGTTGGCATTTACTACTAATAATCTTAATAATAAGATTTAATGACGTCTTTGAATTAATATCTTATTGACTGATGGGTGGGTGGGGTATGGTTGTGGAAGAATTCAGTAAATTCCCATTGGTTGGGCTACGTCATATTAATCGGCAGTTTTCGAAATCAATTGAGCAATGTAGCAGCCGGGGGGGGGGGGGGGCGGGTGAACAGACCACTTTTTAGAGCAGTCCGCTTTAGAAAATAAAACTTCCTACGAAAATGAACAGACAAGCGTCAATGACGCTAAACCGAAACTTCTAACCGGGTTGCACAAAACCGATGTCTCTACAGGGTTAGCGCATTTTTGTTATTTTTTTCTCTTGACGATTGAGTGTCAAATTTTTATGTGTCCTCGTTTACCGACTCGGGACATTTACTGTTGGTTGTCACACGCCACACCCCCACACCCGCTGCTGTGGCGACGCGGTTAGGTGACAGGTCTCTCATCCAAAAAATTTTATCGAGACCTATGCGATATCGCGACCGAGGATCATTTAGATTTATTGTGATAAATCAATGAGGAATCGCTTGCGCTTTTGAGAAGACGTTTTTAAACTTAATCATATCCATGTCCCCTGAACATCAAGTCTGGTGGATGTTTCTTGGTGTGTGGATATAAACACCATTAAAGACAACCAAAAGATTACAGTTATCTCTGATCACTTTAGGTATTTGAGCATATTGCTGAGTAACGTATATAATATCTCTGTTTTTGTGTCTGCCTCGGGAAAATATCCGAGCTGGATTTGATGAACTAAAGTCTGTAAAAATAAATCTCTTAGACAATCGCTTGCTAATTTTTTTGATATGATCTGTGATGAAAGGTAAACTAGTGGTAGGGCCTGGTAATTAATCATAGATAACTATTATAATGGACTCAGTTTATTATAGCCCAGGAGGATATTGGAGGGTTAGAGCAGCAATTACTAAACTTGCTGATGCAGCAGGTGTCGCACGTTCTGTTGCTGAAGACTGATTAGCACGACAGGCAATATGGCAAATTTATCTACCACCACCTAAAAAAAATCAGTATGCACATTTTGATGTCAGCACTCCGAATGAGGTTCATCAAGCAGATATTTCGTTTTTACCACATGATACTATTAAAACTGGTAGACGTCAATCGCGCACATACAAATTCGCGTTGACTGTCGTTGACGTTGCAAGTAGATAAAAGAGGCAGAACCACTATCAACAAAGACAGCAACTGAAGTTGCATCTGCGTTTGAACGAATTTATCAACGTGGCGGCCTGCGATGGCCACAGTTGCTACAGGTTGATCCTGGAAAAGAATTTCTTGGTGCAGTAACATCACTGATACAACAACATAACGTCAAAATCAGACGAGGGCACACCGCATTTCATCGCGATAAGGCTATCGTTGAGCGATTTAATCGAACACTTGCTGAGCCATTGTTTGGATATCAGTATACGCAGGAAATATCCCTGAACAAAGTTCAGAAGGACAAGAGATCTCGTGAATGGGATGCAAGACTACCAAGTGTGATAGCTGCGTTAAATAATGAAATTACTCGTGGAATTTCTATGAACCCCATGCGAACTCGAAGAAACACATACCATTTAAGCGACATGACTCTTTCTCAAAACAACCCGTACTAGCTAATGTGACTGTCAGATATTTCTATGAGCCGGGCGAGCTTGAGGGAGGGGTTAAAAAAAGAGCGACTAACCCAGTCTGGAGTGTAACCACACATAAAATTTTCAGCGTGGTAAGATCCACGGGTAGACCTGCAATCTACAAACTAGATTCAACTGCTCCTCCACGTGGATTTGTACGTGAACAATTACAAGTAATTCCTGGAGATACATAATTAACACCGCCTTTTCTTTTGTGAAGGATGATTCGTTAGCAATAAGGCACTGGCTCCTCGACGTCGATTATACTCAAGACAGGTCAGCATCACATTTTCACGTGTGTTGCCGAGACTACTATTAACTCTATCCACGGTAAATTGTCTTGGATTATTATTCGAATACTGCCACAACATTACTGTATTACCGCAAACACAGTGATTATTGTGTTGTTGTTTCAGCGTCATGATAAATTCAATATCAGGATCAAAAGCGCGCTTATTTATTTATTTATTTATTTTTTTTTGTCACATAGCTGATAACCAGCTACTTTTTTCCTTACTATATTGTTTAACAACGATGCCTTGATTTCCTGAGTTTGATTATTATTCATTGCGCAGTCTATGATAACCCTCCGTAGCTGAGACAATCTTCTGGCTCGAGATACTGCTAGATAAACTAAACTTGACCATTCGATACGATCATCGACAATCCCAATATTAGTATCCGAAATAGTTAATCCCTGTGATGAATGAATAGTTATAGCATATCCTAGAGCCCATGGAGATTTATCATCGTTAACGCGCTCTCAACAACATCCACAGGAACAACAACAATATCATTAAGAACGAGCTTCTGTTTCTTCCTTGGCTCTGTCAAGGGTCCAGGAATTTCAACATCAACATTTTGTTTACGTGTATCTGCTGGGCGATAACACAATGGCACAGGTAGATCTGAAAATATTTCATTATGTAACAGAAATAATTGCTGCTGAAGTGAATCATGAACTATCTTTCGACTTGCAACTATCAAATCAGCAGACCTCCACAAATTCAAAAATCACTCATCGCAGTCTCTGTAATGATCTCACGCATTATCTCACATTAAATCTTATCTGGCTGCAGTCTGATCAGCTTTTTGAACTAGCGATTCATCAATAGCTCTGTGATCATCAAGTATTTACTCATAATAATCTACGAAATCTTTCAAACCAGCGATGTGGTGAATCACCTACAAAAGGTGGTGGTTGACCATGATCACCACACATGATAACAGCAGTATTCCGAGTCAATAACTAATCAATTTTAATACGACCACATATACCGTGCATATCTCATCCCCGATAATGATCTTAGGAATATATTTCTCACCCATTCGTTCAGGTGTCCACGCATCTCCCTTACACCGAAAGAAACTGTGATAAGTGTGAGATTTGACACCTCTTTCTTTCATCTCTCTGGCAAGCCGGTGAGTCGGAGTCAGCACAATCATGCCAAGATTCCGAAATAATTCAATCGCGCGTGTTGTTTTTACCAGAACCTCCAGGTCCGTTGAGATAAACGGTTTTATGTCTGGCCACAGGATCATATACCGATGGTGCTGATGATGGTTGTGATATTCGACTATTTTTATAATATATTTCCTCAGATCTATAATCAGCGGATTCAGATAACTGATTGTTTTTTCTCTTTTTATTCTCATCAGCAGTTATGAAATCGAGATCAGCATCGTCGATAATTAAACTTGTACAATGTCATTTATGATCATGTGATCCTCCTTGTGCAAATTTCCCAATTATTTTTCTGCCAATCTTTTGCAAGTTTAATTTCACAGTCAATGATATCGAAATTGACATCTTCGTCAACCCTGACATCGTCAGGGCTTTTTGGTAGCCAGACTTATTTTTATGGACGATACGATATTATTGCTTCACTCACGGTTAAGAAATAACTTTGCATCAAGCATATATTGTAATAAAACTATTGGAGTCCAACCACGTTTATTAAAATGACGACCAAACCAAATAGCGACAACCGGATGAAGATTTTCAAAGAAATACAAACAAAAAATAATATTTCAGTATAACATTCCAGGTGAAGGGAAATAAATCTGTTAAGTAAAGCTTCCTAAAGATTAAACAGTAACCTCGCTTGTATCAGTGTTAGGAATAGGCCACGTTCCCTGGATGCAATCCAGGAATGTTATTATTGGATTTCCAGGTATTGGTAACTTCATAATAGTAAAAAGGTTCCGTGGTCGAGCTGTTAGCGAAGCGGATTTTCACTATAAACGTGTGGAAACTGGCTTTCCAATCCCGTTACTGACAAACAACATGTAATTAAAGTAATATTTTTATTATATAATGAATCAAGAAAATATTAATGTGATTATTTCTGCGATTCAAAAATTACGTGACCGTATACAACATTCTGATCAACTTGAACTGAAAAAAAATCATAAATGATTTTGAAATACTACAACAACGAAAATCTGAAGGAAGATACACACTAGCAGGCGAATACTGGTTTATTAAATTACTCCAGCAGGCAATGAAACAATCGCTAGTTTATGTATATGATGATACAACCTTCCGGCAATTCGTTCCACTCGCACAGGCGAATGAGAAAATTAGATCAGTATTGTCTCAAGAATATAAAACAAAAGAGATTGTGAGTGCGCGTGTAAGACAGTTGAAAAAAATTATTTACCATTTTAAACAATCGAATTGTGAAAGTGAAAGCTGTGGCACCAAAATAATAATCCCTGACTATTATCAGGGGGAGATATATGATTTTTTTTTACTCCTTTAATCTGTCCTTGACTATTGTCACAATTTTACATACAAACTCATCGTCAAAGATTCGTCTTTTAAATCAAGAAGGTGTCCGTGCTGGTCAGTAAGTCTGAAATGTGTCCGTGACAATAGTGGATTATGACACTGCAGAAAAACCGGATTAACAGGTACTGACACAATTAAAAATCAAGGTGGAACTTCAGGAGTAAATGAATATAGGATATATCCCTGCTGTGCCTGCCTGGATTTTTCTAATAGCTGCCATCGATCGCATCACACACCAGATTGACTACTATCGTTGATGCGATATTGACAACACCTGGGGATATATGACGACCACCGCCGTCTGGATCATTATTATGGGTTAGAATACCTGGAGCGGCGCCTTCTGCCGCTGGGATGTCGCTTTCCATGCTTCAATGATTTTGGGGTAGTACTCATCGATAATGTCACTGTTGCTTTTCTTCAGTTCGTCATCATAAAATCCAGGAAATTTAAACATTGGCAGATCTGCCTCAGTGATCGAAAATTTGTTCAGGAATAATTGTTTATATGAGTATATAGTGCCATCAGGCGTAGTAAATTTACCTGTCTTCCATCACCACCCGCATAATACTTTGATGAGCATGCACCGTGGTTCAGACATTATATTTGCTTGATGATATCCTCCCTCAGATAATCGCTAACGGAGGGATACTCGTTTATATGATGGGTAAATGACTGGTGTAGTTTGTCGCTCATTAGTTTATACTCGCGATTAATTTCATCGAATAATA